>JAYJMB010005713.1:0-11711 GCA_036873735.1 Pouteria campechiana
CATCATTAAGGCTTGAATCCCCAAGATTGAAACAATTAACAAAATAACTTAAATCTTTATGAATGCTTAAAAGATATACTTATGTCATAAATTACTGCATCTTATTTATTATTCCTACCATTCATAACATAATGCTTGCAAAAATTTTTGAGCATATACATCTTGAAATCATATAATGAGAAAATTCAAATAATACATGATAGTCTGTTTCATCCCATGTTGTTTTTCTGGAATTCTCGCATCATCTGGAGCAACCTTTAGTATTTTAATCATAACTTTCTCATAGGGACTTAGAATGGCATGATTCTTGAGTTAATGGATAGATAATTTCAAGGGATATATCTTTCATGTTGATCATTTTTCTGGAGTCGACCTCTATCTTGAGTCGTGAGCCCTCAAAGTAACGCCTTGCTACAGATGAACTAGTAGACAAAGTATGGCTCTGGAGATAGTTGCACTGTTTTAACCATAAATTTCGCATATAAATTCAGAATTAGGTAATTCTTGATGCATTAAAAACTTAATAAAAAGGCTACAATTTTAATGTTTAACATAATTCCCATATCTAAACCTAGAAGTACCAAAATTTTCCTAAATATGCCACTTTGCATTGATGAAATTCCTTAGTAGCAAATCCTATGTTGAAAACTGAAATAGAGTTCATTAGAAGATTTGTTCAATTAATGAGGTGCAAATATTATGATATGAATTAAAAGAGCATTTTCATAAAATATTATTGGATCAAGCATTGAAATTTAATTACTTTTGAAGATCCAAAGTTTAGGTTAGAAGAGATCATAATTCCTGAAGATATATCTGAAAAGTTGTTGATTTCCAAGCATGTGAATGCGAGGAACTTGAGAAAGCCTGAGAAATATTCAATTCACATATATATCATATAAAGGTGTACTATGTAAAGAGATGAGAAACATTGAGCACCTTTCTTTAGAAATGTGAAGCACTTTATTTTCTAGTTTGTCTATTGTAAGTAATACAGGAAGTTCTTTTCTCACTGTTTACCAGACGAAGTAGTGTTATCTATTGGTTTATCTATTGTAAGTTACAAACAACTCTTGATAGTGTAGACAAGAAAAGAAAATAAGAAACTTACATTGTAGAAAACATCACCTATTGATCAAAATGATAGAAATCCCAATTTGAATTAAGAAAAATTCAGTTTTGCCATCTTTGAAAAACATCAAGAAACTACAAACTAATGAGAAAAATAAGTACAACAACTAAGATCATGCATTATCATTGAATGACTAAAATGATGTGTTTGTCAAATTATATGATTAAAACTTGGTATTTTTATTCTTAAAAAGATGTGACAAAGTTTCTTATGCAATTTCTTTGTGAAATATAACTATCAGTTTAGTGTTCTTTGTGAGAATTATGATTTTGATGCATTCTTAAAATGATATATGAATTGATGCTTGCTTGAAAACTATTTACATATCTTCAAAACTTCAATTACAATTTGGATGTTGCTTATGACATGAATTTGTCTTTTATATTGCTAAAAACTAATTGTATCTTATGCTCATAGTTATGCTTTGTATAGGACCATGATTTACATATGGTTGTGAACTCTTTAGGAACCCAACAAGACGGGGGGAGAAATAAGTAGATTTGTGAGTCATAACCTTAATACAAAAAGGCGGAGTGTTTGGAACAAAAGAAGACATGAGAAAGAATGGACTGTGCTTTATATATTTATGCAACAAAGGATAGTAGAATATTTCGGATGAAAGTATTGATCCTATACCATACATTTCTAAGAGAAGAATAGAATCATGCTCCTGACATGTTCTTAATTTCATTAACCTATCCTATCTTCTAGCTACTAAGGGAGCGACATATCTCATTCATTTCATACACCTTTTTGATGCTAACAAAAAGGGGGAGAAAAATGTAGAAAGACTTGTTTAAGAAATTAGGATGGTATTAGGAAGGATGCTTGTCATGACTCCCATTTAAGAAAAGAATAACATCATACATCATGACGTCATGACCTGTCTTTATCAAACTCCGTAGGCTTACACATTCCAATTAAACGGGGGGAGTTTGGGATTGGCTTATTAGCATGATCTTTAAATATAATAAGTCTTCAAGTTTTATCATCATCAAAAAGGGGAAGAATGTTGGAATTATTGTATGATTTTGATGACAACAAAACTTATCTTAAGACTTGATCTATGCAAATGATGATTTTAGTCTAGGAAGCTAAAATGAAGACAAATATGCTTGGCATGAATAATCACTATTACAATATTTTGCATGCAAGCATATTACATAAATTGTTTTAGAGAATGAAAAATTCATTATAATCCATAGAGCATTAACCTTATTTATTATATTTTAATTATAGATATATCATTTATTTTATGAAGTTCTCACTTTAAAATTTTATTAAAAAATAGAATATGTGATTTATACATATTCTACAACTTGTGAAAATCATGTGGGGATAAACATATTTTGATAAGTGTGCTTCATAGAAGATATTCGTTTCTTTTTATACAAAAGAAATTGTGTTTAATTGAGCAAATAGATATAAAACCATGATTGTATATCCATGCTTTACAACTTATGAAAATTACATATGGATAATCATATTATGATTTACAATGGAAAATATGATAAAAAATGTCAATCTGAAAATGTGACAAGAGTGCAGAAATTTTCAACTGCAGGTTCGCTGATATAATACTTTTGCTATAGTAAAATGCTATAGTGACAGACGAAGTGCCTATAGATGAACCTAGAGACAAAGTCTGCTATAGTAGCTGCTACAGTGCTGCTACAATACTACTACAATGACAAATGAAGTCGATTGTCTAAGATGAAGTGGAAGACAAAGTAGAAGACAAAGTGAAAGACAAAGTTTGTCTAAGACAAAGTAGAAGACAAAGTGAAAGACAAAGTTTGTCTAAGCCGAAGTAGCAGATGAAGTGGAAGACAAAGTTTGAAGTAATAGATGAAGTGGAAAATGAAGCTCAAATTAGTAGACAAAGTAACTGACAATTTGCTACAATAATTTGCTAAAATAATTCTCTACAGTAAGACAAATATTCGTCTGTTACTTACTCCAGATGAAGTGGAGCTACAGTGATTTACTACAGTAATGGTGCTACATTAAAAGTCATTATTTTCAAAGGTGTCAGAGATTTAATGCTATGCAAAAAGCTTTCAACTTTGGTGCAATCTTCTCCTTTTATGTCAAGAATGAGGTTACAAACTTTCCAAGAGATTAAGAGCCAATCAAAAGATAATGCATTCCAAAGGGAGAAAACCTCAAACGTTCTTCTACATTAATACTGCTCATCTACCTCTGTTCTCTGTATTCAAAGGAACCCATCTTCTCCAACGGTTAGATTTTTTAAATGAGATATTTAAGGAGATATGCTGGGACATTTCAAGTGGGAGAAGGAGTTGAAGAAGAAAAAGGGATTGAGCCTAAAATCTTTCACAAATTGTTGCATCCCTAGGCCAAGAGCTTTAACCTTTAAATATCATTCAAGAGCTTCATTTTTTTTATCCATTTCAAGGCCTACTTCTTCAATATATCCAAGAGAGATCCTATGTGCTATAATAAGTTACTCAAAGATTAAGTTCTCTCAAAGAATCACTAAGGCAATTGAAGGTTAGAAATCAAACTATACATCAATGGAGTTCGAAATCACTGTAATGTACTTATTGGTTTATCATTTGTATTTATGCTTACACTGGGAGTACTTATTAGCCTAATCTGAGGCATATTCATGTACAAAAAATATATACAAAGGTAGAGTTTCTGGTTAGCTCATGAAACCTAAGCTATGCCTCCTAGAGGTGTAATCTAGAAGAGTGTCGGGGACACTAGTTTACGCCCCCTGGAGCTGGAATCTAGAAGAGTATTGAGGACACTTGCTTATGCCCCTTAGAGCTGGAATCTATAAGAGTGCCAGGGATACTATTGTATGTCCATTGTCTGGGGTATAGTGGAACCCAAGGCACAATCAGTATGTGGTCTTGGATGAGTGGATTTAGGTACAAGGTTCCTGAACCACTATAAAAATCTTATTGTTTGTGTGAGTTTTTGTTTATTTGTTTACTTGCTTTATCCTTCATGCACTTTATAGTTTTATCATTTACTTTAAATCAAACCAGACATAAGCACGAAAAGAGAAAAATGGTCTAACAGGGGTTAAGCAATGAATTTTAATATACCCAATTCACCCCTTCCCTCTTGGGTTAAGCCATACTTTGGGAACCTACAACCTTATCATTGAGTTATTCCATAATGTCATTATTAATATTAATTTAACTTTACTCCAATACTTTCATGACTTCACAATCAACCTAACACATGAGAAGTCTTAACAATTTCACAATGTACAATTATACATAATTTCATAGAAAATAAAAGTGATATTGTAATCATAACTAATATCTCTACCACAAACACCATCCCAATTTCAATGTTAGTCATATGAGAAATACATTATCTAATTAAAATAATTTAGTTCAACCATAATAGTATCCATTGTTACTCAATACACAGGAATATATCAATTTATCAGTCTTAATCATAACACCCACACACACCCACACACCCATTCATTCAGCAATACCTAGGTGTATTATCTTTTACAACAGTCAATCAAATGGTACTCAATGTTGAAGACATACAATTCATTATAATATGCATTCACTCCCTATTTACATACAAAAACCCACAAAACACATTTGATGGAACTATTTACCCAGATAACATCTGGCAATTACGCCATAATCAATGAAATCAATCAAATAGCTAACTTAGGAGTTTTTACAACCCCATCCAAATGGAAATTCTATCATGGTGCCAATACAAATAGTAACAAAAATTTCTTAGGCTATATAAGTCCAATCAACTCTACTCATTTGTGGATCATTATCACCTCTATCTCAACACTTGCATATTCATACCAAATTTTGCAATCCTCCATTGTATCTCACTTGCTACTAGCCAGTACCATACTCGTGAGGCTACCAACCAAGTGGACTTAGCCACGAACCAAGTGGACATAGGCACAATCCAAGTGGACATAGCCACAATCCAAGTGGACATAGCCACAAACCAGGTGGACTCAATTTTCTTACAACTTCGGTGTGATCCGGTCTTATCTTGCAACCCCGACTACCAATGTTAAAAGATTCATGACAACATTATCAATGTCATCTATGGTATCTAGCTATCACTGCAACCCAAGGATTGCAAGTTCTCCATCCACACCTACTAAATAATTAGAGGAGTCTCACACAATAGGCTAGAGTCAACCTTTTCACCATTACAAGCGACATCATCAAACAAAGCCCTTTCATGGGCAGGATTCCGAATAATCTAATAAGCCATCCTGACAGGCACTCAAACCTCAAATTTATAATAATCACATTCAGATAAGCATCCAACCTTCAAATAATATTAGTCCTATTCCAAGAGGCATCCAAATCTAAGCATGTACATCAGCCATGTGTCCAAGCCTCAATTAAATAACCAAATATCCAAACCTCAACTAAATAACCTAGTGTCCAAGCATGTAATTGAACCTTAGTCCGTAAAACATCCAAGTATGCATCCAATTCTTAATCAATTTGCTAAACTCAAATTCATACTAAATTAAATCATTAATCCAATTCACTTAGGGGATACACAAATTCATCAATCATATTATTAATCAATACAATTCAATTCAATCATAGTGAAACCCAATGTTAATCAACACAATTATGGCACACTTGCCAATTCATTCAAATCATATTCTTACAAGCAAAGTAGACATGCCATCCTTCATAATAGTCAATTACAACGAAAACTTCATCAAGGAATCCTCAAAGTTCCTAACATATAATTTATTACAACACTTATTCAGTTTTGAGTTGACTTAAATACATGATCCAATAAAACATAAGAATAGGGTCATCTTCTCAGATAAACATCTGAGAATGATATCATATCATGCCATATCAAAGCAAATCAATCAAATAAAAACTATAAGAGTTTATACACTTTATGATGACTCTAATGATTCCACCATAATTCACTGAATAAACAAAATTGAAATCAGTTCTCTATATCTATTCATTAAACTTCACAGTTTTATACTGTAAAACAATAACATTCAAACTATCAAAAAAGGTGTAATACAAGCACCACTATGCTTCACTATGCCACTCTGCTCACAACAAGTATATACCACCATTGTGCTATCATAGCACTATCACCTTCCTTCAATATCAATATCATCTATGCCATATCATAATTGTTCATATGCCCTCCTTGTTTTAGTCTTACACCTTCAAAATACTTACAAACCAATATCCTTTCATGTTCCCACGGCATTTCATTTCCTCTTTCTTTCAGTAGCCATTGTCATCATGAATCTAGGCTCATCACTCTTGGTATCAAATAACCTTTTGACTCTGATACCATTCTGTAATGCCCCGCCCTGGGGCCTATGCATTTCACCATTCCCTTAGACTTTCCTTATTTTTAAGAGTAATTTCTGCCAAAAATTCAGTAGAGTCTGCCCTAAAATATGGGAATCTAAACCTGACATACATTGATAATATCTAATCAAATCTAGATAATTATAAATTTCTAATACAAATCATAACACACACTCATACCCACAGTTGTTTGCCCCAGATCAAAACTGAATCATGATGGCAATATACGTCACTAGAATCATATAGATCCATTCACAATATGATAAATAAATAATTATGACATGCCTTTACACAACCTTATACATCATTTGAGATCTTGTGAATACAACATACAAATACACTACAAAATTACAATTATAAATCATTATACCACAAAGCGTCTTCAAATCTTGCCTCTCTAGTCCCAACCCACAGTTCAGATTCTTTACCTAACCCGCCGGCTAAAAATTAAAACAATAAGGCATGAGTCTAGGCAACTCATTAAGTAGGCACATTAGTAAACAATAATCAATCCAAATTGCATAATTCAATCCAACCATGATTAAAGATGTAATAAGCCAATCATACTATGAGGACCAAGTCCTCATTATTGCAATTCAATACTCTACGCCCCTCAGACATATCCAATCACACATTTTCCCATATACAATAGAATAAATAATTAGGGGATGACCCTTATCCCTTGAATCATCAATTTACACATATATATATAATAGAAATGGGATGACCTTTATGCCAACCAGTTATTAATCCATACATCAATATCATATATTATATAGCAACATAGTAATGGGATGTCACATATCCCATCAATCTCATTCATTCACATAATATAATCCATAACATTCTATATAAATTCCATGGATACTCATTATCCCCAATTTTGTATACATATATCATAGAGTATTCCCAATTTTGACATTCACGCATCCACTTACATCATATAATAATTTACACATGTAGACATAACAATAGTAAAGAATATATCTCTTGGTCCAAACATAATTGTTCACAACAAATGGGATATCCACTATCCCCATCCAATCATACATACTTGGATTCAAACAAATGGGATAATCAATATCCCTATTCATTCATATATTCAATCAAGAAAGATCCTACTTACCTTAATGATGAATCATCTTACAACTTCTTGTGTTCCATAACTCCACAAACTTCATAGCTTCTCATCCATGCTCAATTTTTCCTATACATATCACATGATTCACTATTCAAATCATATTCAAATTACATATCTTCTTTGATAATACATCTTAAACACTTATCTTAATTGAGAAATAGCACCCATTTCCATAGGAGATTTCAATTGCGCCACAATTTGGGGTTTTTCAGCTAGACCATCATTTGAAGACTTTCTTAACAACGTTTATGTTTCATTTATCAATTTATATCATTTAGGGACACATTTCAATGGGCACTTGAGAACTATTATGGATTCAGTCATTTACAGCTCTTCCCTCATTCAAACATTTCATCAAACATCTGATAGGCATCATGGATTTCACAAGGCTTCAATAAATTTATTCAAGGAATTTTATATCCAACACATATAATGACTATACAAGTCAATTAATCAGTAATTAAGCTCAATCACATATCAATTAAAACCTTAAGGCTAATAATTTGTTGTGTAAACACTTATACTCAACAACTCCTTTTTAAACCTCAATTAGGTCATGGTTAAAAATTAGAATTTTAACTACTAAACAACCCAAACAAGTCCTAAAGCGTAACTCATGATTTTGTTGGTCCCGAAGCTTTGGCAAATATCCAAGAGGGGAGGGGTAAATTGGGTACTTAAAATTTTGCTAAACCTCTTTAGGATTAAATATCCCTCTAGCAATCCGTCCAATCACTCTAACAGTCAACCTAATAACTCAATCAATGCATAAATCAATAAGACACAGGAATTTTTATAGTGGTTTAAGTTAACACCCCACTCCACTCTTCCAAGAACAATCTCCTCTTAGTGTCTTAGGTTCCATTATCTCTAATAGCAGAAATACAATCAGTACACTCTGCACTCTTCTAGATTCCATCTCTAGGGGGCATAACTATAGTACTCACAACACTCTTTTAGATTCATCTCTAGGGGGAATAATTACAGTGCTCTTAACACTCTTTTGGATTTCATCTTTAGGTGACGTAATCATAGTACTCCAAGTACTCTTCTAGATGTCAGCTCTGGGGGGTATAAATAAGTAGCTCTTATCTCCCGCTAGATAATTACAATTCTTCTTGAGTCTAGCCTTAACTAATAGCTCAAGGAAATTACAAAGAATGAATATAAAAAATTAAAGCACTTAAATGGACACCTCATGATGACCACAAGAGAAGATTTCTGAAGATTAAATGCAAAAGTAAATGATCTTCACAAAAGGTGGTTGGGAACCTTCAAAGAGAGTTGAGGAAGGTTTGAATGCAAGGCTTATGACTCTTGAAAGATGTAGAAGGTTTTTGGGTTAGTTGAGTAAATGCTTTCAAGAAGGGATTGAATATTTTTCTCAATTGTTCTTCTTCTTGATACAACGATACTACATTTATAATTGTTTTGAATTATAGCCGTTGGTAGTAGGTGAACTCCATTAATGATAAAAGACTGTTCTGGTTAGTGCATTTATTATTTCTATATTTTGATTAATTCTCGTCTGCTAGAATGCTTGCAGCGCCGACCTTGAAGGATATGATTTCTTGATTTTTAATAAGGATCGATAGAAGAGTTTCTATAATGGTTGATTCTTTCATCAATTTGGAAAGAGCCTCATTAATGCTAGACAAAGTTCAATAATTCAGTTTGTCCATTGCTCATCTTCACTTATGATAGACAAATTATTTATCCATTTGTGCATCAGACAAAGTTCTTTCATCTTCTAGTTTGTCCATGGTAAGTAGTAGATGAATCCAGTTAGTATGGATGAGTTATCTTTCCAGCACTTCGTCTGTTGATTAGTCTATTACAAGTAATAAATAAATTGTAGAGGCGAAGACGAATTATCTTTCCAGTCGTTCATCTATTGGATTGTCTATTGTAAGTAATAGATGGATTGTAGAAGTGTAGATGAATTACCATTCTAGCAGTTCATCTATTGGATTGTCTGTTGTAAGTAACAGGCAAATTATAGAAGCGTAGATGAATTATCTTTCCAGCAGTTCATCCATTGGATTACTTATTATAAGTAACAGATGAATTGTAGAAGTGCAGACAAATTATCCTTCCAGTAGTTCATTTATTGGCTTGTTTGTTGTAAGTGGCAAACAAATTGTAGAGGTGTAGACAAACTCTATTGCTCTGCATTTATCTGTTCTAATAGACGATCGATGGCTTGGTAAGCTTTTCGATTGTGGCTCATTTATGATAGAAAAAGTCTATTATATGCTCATTGCTTTGCATTCGTTAGAGATAATCTGCACTTTGACAAATGAAAAGTGATTCATTTGATCCCTTTTCATTTGAGGTTTGACCATTGTGGTGCTTCGTCTCTTATTTCTGTACTCACTCAATCTATTAGACAGATTGATGCCTTTGAATATCTCTTGATTCTTCTTTGTATTTTTGTAACAACCTGGTGCTCCAGGACATATTGTCTGCTTTACCCAGTGCATCCTTAACAGAAACCTCACCAGACTCATGGATTTGTCCCTTCTAGAGCACAATGCATCCTTAATAGGAACCTCACCGGCTCCTCCAAGCCCGTCCTTCATTCACCCAAAATGAGTGATAACTTTGCAACTGAGCCTCACATATTTAGACCAGGACTCCCTCCCTCACCCAGGCAATGTGGGATATCATATCCACCCCTTCTCAAGGATGTCATGTCCTCATGGCACACAACCCTGCAGATTGTTGGGAGTTGGCTCTAATACCACTCCGTAACAACCCTAAATTGAGGGGGCTACTTACTCACATTTTAGAAAAAGATCCTGTTGGAAATCCAGCAGAGTCTTTGCTAGAATATGAGGGTTTCCAAACCTATACATACATTTAATCATCCATATATACCATACACATCCACAATCCTCCTACATGCATAGTCACATGGACCAACTAGTAGTCTTATGGCATGAAAATAACTAAGAATCAATAATTAATGAATATTAAGAATTTAAACTTCTCCTTATACATCATCCACCAATAATAGATTCATAAATGATGAGTCATATAATGCATTATAAATGCTTTTCAATAAATAACCAAAAGCTAAATAAGAAATGTCAATCCATCGCCGCTAATTCCCATTTCGAGCACCAACCCCCGGTTGGGCTCCTCCATCTAAAACATGAGAAAAGAAAAGGGGTGAGTTCGAGCAAACTCAATAAGTAGGGAAAAATGACAAAACCTTGTAAATCATGTATAAAGTTGCATAACTAGCACATGCTATTGCAATCATATTTTACTCAATCCAAGCATACTCATAAGCAATTAAACATACGACTATAATGTACTCGATGCCATAAAGGCCCACACTTACTACACACCTTATATGTTACACAGGAAATCTATTAGTCACACAAACCATTATACACCACATAGGCAACACCATAGCCACACAAACCATCTATATGCCACACAGGCAACACCATAGCCACCAAGCAACACCATATGCCACATAGGCAACACCATAGCCACATAGGCCCATCATGTATGTCATACATACATCCACGTGAACTTTACTACCATATCATACTCATATATATCACATTACATGAACAAAAGTAACCTCAACAAGATAAGTAAAAATCTATTCAAAACATCAATTGCATGTAGTAAATTCAAGTACAAAGCACATTCCATAAATACATCTCAAATCATTAAAAAACATGATAAATCATGGTGCCTATATGCCAACATGCTAATGTACTCAATCATACATAATTTAGTAAGAAACCTACTTACTTGAAAATGAATTCACAACCTTCAATTCGATCACCTCCCTCTAATTCAAGGCCCAATTGTTCCTACAAACATTTCATGTATCACTTTTGATATTCTCAAACAACTACATAAGCTCCAGCTCAATTACATGCATTTCTAAGTGACATTCACCCATCTAAATCATTAGATATTTAGGGTCTAAATCATCATTTTCCATATCCCATCACTTATTACCTAACTAGGTAAACATGTGAACATCAAAAACAATTTCATTACATCATTTCCAACTTGGTTTTTAAGGGTTTCAAAATTTCAGCTTGGTCTCTTTTTCAACCTATCAAAT
>JAYJMB010005714.1:0-11710 GCA_036873735.1 Pouteria campechiana
GAATTTGGGTGAGAACCTTCATGAGGTCCTCAGGAGATTTAGCCAAGGAGAGGCGGTTCTGGATGGCCATCTTCTATGAGGCTAGATGGATCTTTTCTTTTGTTTCTTCAACATAAGATTGTCGCTTGGCAGAAGGAAGCTGGTTGAAGAATTTCTGAACATTGATAATATGCACACACACAATTCTTCTATTTCATTAATAGAGGATTCTGAATATTGTGAATCTTCTGATTCATTATCTTTTACATCATATGATAATATTTTAATAAATGGGTTACATAGGTGAGCCCTATTACCATGAATTGGCTACTTTTGAAAATTTATCGCATATACACCGTTCAAAAACTCAATGTATTATCTATCCTTCTAATTTAATGCTTACCTATCCTATTTATCCACATATTGGCCATACATTAACTTTTTATACACTCAACCTTGTAACATTATTTTCCATATGCATATATATAGGGAAATAGAAGTTCAACCTTACTTTATCTTAAAGGTCGAGTTCAATAAGCCTAAATGATAGCATATATCAATGATCCATTTCATTCACTAGATACAATATCTCATGTTATGCTTAAGTGCAGAAAATCATCCCAATTTATATAACTTATATAGGTAATACTAAATAAAACATTTAAGAGTTGATATGATGTGTTAAACTCCTATAACTATTTTATAGTTCATAATGCATGATTTACATATCTAAACTATTAATTATAGATTTTACTTAGACGAGATATTCTAATAAATATAAAATAATTATAAAATATAAATAATTCTTAAATTTAATTTTATTCCTTTTATCAATGGCTTAATCTTGTTTTAAACGCTAAGGCTTGTGGAAGTATCAGATTTATATGTTTTTTAAAAAATTAATATTCATAAAAAATTTAATAGAAGTACGATTTAGATATTATATAAACATTATAATATAACCTCTATAAATTCGACCTTACTTTAGTTAAAATAAGGTTGATCTTATAATTTCAATCCATTAAAATGGTTTGGTTATTTGAGGGACCCACATACTTTTAATTAAACATTGAAATCTTCTAAAGTGATCCATTGGATCTAAAATAGTAATCATACAAGATTTTACAACATTGCAATTTTTGTGTTAGACATTAACATGGACAATCTCAACCATCCATTACAATATAAACCTAGGGATTGACAATAAAATCACTTAATTTAGAAACCTGGATCCCAAAATATGGACCCATTGATTTTTACCTTTTGTTTTTGATCTGTCCGTCGTGTCAACCTATTCTACTGCACCAATAGAAACCTAGTGGCGTTGTTGTCTTTTTGCCATCTGACAATCAACACCGTTTACCTAAACGACAATGCTTCCAAAACTAAGATCACTGTCGCTTGTAGTAGAACGGGAGGAAAGGCAAGCACGAACGCCGCCTCTATCATAGTCTAACTTCTAGTCACTAGAATAGTGATGGACCCAAAATCATGAGAATAAAAGAGAAATAATTTATTCAATTCAACTATTTCTATTACATCACAAATCGATATGTATAATAATGCAACAACCGACCTCTAATTTCTATGGAAACTATCTAACATAGTGCATAATGTGTAATCTAATCCTTCCAAACATAAATTACTTATTACTAACACAACCCTCCTATTTGAATACAAGACTTATATAATATATATTCTAATGGAGGATTGCGATCAGTCATGTTAATTTCTAACACACCCCCTTAAACTAGACTATCAATTCAACTAGGACTTCTGAAAAATCTATAACAATTAATGATATTAAAAACTTATCAGCTATTGTATCTTTCAAACTATGAAACACAAGTTGTACTTGAGTTATATCAATTGCTCCAATTTGCTTTACCATTTGTGTCAAAATGAACTCTATATATGCTATGAACTTGCATATTAAAAAATCTTCAACTTAATTAACTTCACCTTGACCATTAATTCTTTGAATTTAAAATTCTTTTCTCCATTTTATGATTCTCTAATAATCTTTACTTCATCAATTAATATCAAACCTGAAACTTCATTTACACATAGCTTATCGTCCAAGTAATATAAGCATGCCACTATGAGTCTGAAATGTAACTAACAAGACTGGGCAAATAATCACTCATCTCACTTTTCTTCAAATTCACATAATTTAAATTGTGAATTCATACCTTCATTGTCTCATTGGTTTCACCTTTTATATCTTCAAAATTTTCATTCTTTATAACTTCCAAGTTCTCAAAGTTATCAATTGTCTCATTACCATCCTGATTTTGCTTTTCAATATCTTGCATATCATCAATGACTTCATGTTTGATTTCTTCTACCTCTTTTAATAATTCTCCCTTTCCAATGGTGCTTGAATTGTCTTCTTGTGCTTCTTTTGATATCGTACAATCGACTTTTTCAGGCTCATCAATTTCTTCTTGTGTTTCAATTTTGACAAATTTTTTCGTCAAATTCATTAGTATCAAAATCAATAATAAAATATTCAACAAGCATTGCATGCATCCCACCTTTAAAAATCATCTTCTCAAGTGATGGGGATCATGATATGCGCCCAATCCGTACATATTCTGAGCGCAATCCTAACAATTAGGGTTTGTTTATTTAATTAAGGATTTGGAGAGTATTTTGGTATTTTACTTTTTACGTGTATTTTAAGCATGTTTTAGGGTTTTGCTTTCAAGTCTATAAATATGGTAGCTTCTATTAGGATTGAGGACACTTGATTATCGAAATACATTGATTGCTTCTCTGTTTGCCCTAATCCTCCCTAAAATTCTTCCTTACTTCTCCCTTTTCTTCCCTTCTCCTCCCCTTGAGAAGTTTCTTCCTCTTTCTTCTGTCTTCTTCCTACCTGTCCTGCATCAATTTGGTATCAGAGCAAACCCTGGCGTTTTTATTCCCCATAATCACAACTTTTTGCTATGTAATCCCATATTCACAACTTCTTGATGTGTAATTTTGCTCTCCACGTAAAAAGTTTCTGCACAAGTTTCCGTGCCTTCCAAAGTTTCTTCCTTGAAAAGATTCCAACTTACATCCTCTTAGCGTAAAGGGGTTTTCAGTTTCAAGTCAGTGTTCTATTCATACAGAAATAGAATCGTTTGTTGAAGCCATCAGATTTGTGCATGGGTATCCAAACCTCATCCGACTTCATTCTGACCATCAACCAACAGATTCAACCCACCCAACACGATTTAAGGCTTCATCCTGCAATTTCGACAACTCCAGACGTTAGAAATAGCCTTGTAAAAGAGATAGCAAACGTTGAAATCCATTGTCGATGCTGTGTTCCCCATCTCTGGCGACTTACAACGACTACAGAACCCATCGAAAGGCATCTTCCTCGTTTTCGGCAAGCTATAGTGTCAGAAACCACGGTTAGTGCTTTCGGAACTCTCCAATCTTCTTTCCGACACCATTCATTGTCATTACCAGCAGTTCCGGTGGCTGTCTTCTCCAGATCCAGCGACTCCAGCAATGTCAAATGGGTTCTCTAACACCGCCGACCACCTCCAGCACAGTCGAAACACCCTGGTCTTCATTCCAGTGTCCCCTGTCATCCCTGTTGAAGGTTCTGAAGTGGGTTCAAAACCCACCCCCATTGCAGGCTCTGTGAACGCTAGAAGAAGGCAAACAGTCTCTAGGGGTTTTTCTGGAAATTGTGCAAACAAACCCTTTGGTTTTATTATTTAAAACTAACTACACTTTTCTAAAATTTCAGTTTAGCCACTTCTGAAATTTTGCAAAAAAGCCCTATACTTAGAATTTTTAGAAACAACCCTCTAGATCCAAAATTGCAAAACAGCCCCTACCTTTGCTAAAGAAAAAAATTAAAAAAAAATTAGCAATCCCTTTTCTTTCAGAGATTATAATTTGATACACAAGTATTTGAGAAAGTTTTTTAGGCTTCTTAAAAGGTACATTTTTTCAACTTGAGCTTGAATTAAAATTTTATCTGTCGATTAAGTTAAGATCCATTTTTTTATTCTATTTGCTTTTCTGAGCATCTTTTAGTTATTTGGTGTGAATTTTATATTATAATGGCATACATCTTTGTGTTGCATCTTGATTTGCTTATATTGAGTCCAAAATGGTTACTAATGACGAACTTGCAAGTAAAGTTGAGAAATTGTCCCAAACATGTGACCACCTCAACAAAAAATATGAATTTCTAGCTCAAAAATGTGAAAATTTATCCATAAGACAAGTCAACTTATCCAGAGGATAAACCAACCTAACTACCAACTTCATTGAGTTTCAAACCCAATTTCAAATGCAACTAGGAGCCTAAACTCAGTCTATACTCAAACATCTAAGCAAATGTCCTATTGATGAGTCAGTGGTAGATTTTTCAGAACCTTATATGGGTCAAACTTCTCCTAATGAGCATAATCAAAATCTCATAAGACCACCCACGAACATCGAGGTATTCTCCCTCCTCCGGGTACACTTAAGGATCATCATTTGTACAGGTCTTCGTAAAGAATTTTCAGTTGAAAACCCAAGAGATTTTCAAAATGTTAGAGAGGCACGTGGAAATGAACCTTGGCAACAAAATAAGGCTCAATCATATAACTTCTCATTTCAGACACAACAGAATATGGTAGTTGACCATAGGCATGTCTTTGGGGATGATGATGTCGCAAAAAAGGTCAAAGTTGTTGTATCTAGTTTTGATGGACAGTTTGATCCTGGCACCTACATCGATTGGATAACTGAATTGGAAATATTCTTTGAATGGTACAACATGATAAATGCACAATGCATCCGATTTGCAAAGATGAAGTTGATAGGATCTGCCCAACATTACTAGTTAGGTGCGGAAAGAAATATAGAAGAGGGTAGAGAGACACATATCACCACATGGGCTGAAATGAAAAATAAATTAAGACTAAAATACGAACCCCATTTTCCTAAAGACCAACTAATGGACCAATGGATGAGTTTAAGACAAAGAACCATGACTGTCACTGAGTATTATTAGAAATTTGATAATCTCTTCTTCAGATGTCAAATTAATCAAGACCAATGGGTGACACGTCTTAAATTCATTAATGGTCTTAAACCTGAATTGAAATGAGAATTGGTCTTACATGTTCCATATACCCTTGAAGTGGTAGTTTATGAGGCAATCCCCACCCTTTAGATGTTTCACTTCCCAAGTTGGGGATACTCAGACAACTAGATTTACATTCAGGTCAATGTCTAACCAAAGAGTAAGTTCACAAAGTAAAAGTAGTAACAACCCTACTTAAGATTTTTCTGGGAATGCTAGCTCCAATGTTGCATCCAGTTCACGTTATAGAATGTCTAAAGTTAAATGTGTTAAATGTCATGGCATGGGTTATGCTGAATCACATTGTCCGAATTGTGCTCATATAATTAAGACTGAGAAAACTGAAGATTACGATGAGAGGGATATAGATTATGTTGTTGATTCACTAGATGAACCTAAGATCTAGACTTAGAGCGTGATGAAAATCAATATAATGTTGAGCATGTAGGTGTCATGAAATGCATTTTGTCTACTCCTGATTTTAAGGATGCTTGGAAGCATACTAACATTTTTCATGTATTTTTTATGTGTAGTAATGTTATATGCAAGGTTGTTATTGATAGGGGTAGTGTCATGAATGTTGTATCAAAGGCTGATGTAACCAGGATGAAACTGAAATCTGAGCCCCAGCCTAAACCATAGAGAGTAGCATGGGTAGATAAGACGATACTACCTGTTCATGAAAGATGTGTGGTTCCAATTAAAATTGCAGACTATGAGGACTAGATATGGTGTGATGTTCTTCCAATAGATGTGGCTCATATTTTGCTTGATAGTCCTTGGTTATTTAATATGAATGTTATACACTATGGGAAATCACACACATTTTTTCAGGCACAATGGAAAATCTATCCTTTTGAGACCAGCCAAACCATCAATGAAAGAAAGACCTCAAAAGAAAATTTCTCCTATTGAGCCCCTAGAGAAAAGGCCTTTGCATATTCTGACTAAGTGAGGGCTTGAAAAGGAGAGTAGAAAGTCGGGTTTTGTATTAATGTTAGTAAGAAAGTCTGAGTTTAGTGCCTATATAGATGAGTCTGTTGTTCAATCATCGGAGGTTATAAATCTTTTGAATGAATTTAGGGACATGAGCCCTGAAGAATTACCAAATGAGTTACCACCAATGAGGAATATACAACATGTTATTGATTTGGTTCCAATTTCACAATTACCAAATTTACCACATTATAGAATGAATCCCAAGGAACGAACTGAACTCAAACGGCAAGTGGATGAGTTGATCCATAAGGGTTTCATTCGTGAAAGCCTAAGTCCATGTGCTGTACCTGCTTTGTTGACTCCTAAGAAAGATGGATATTGGAGAATGTTTGTGAATAGTCGAGTCATAAATAAAATAACTGTCAATTATAGATTTCCAATACCTCGATTGGATGATATGTTGGACCAACTGACTGGCTCACAATGGTTCTCCAAAATGGATCTTCGAAGTGGATATCATCAAATTCAACTTAGAACTGGCGATGAGTGAAAGACTGGCTTTAAGACTCAAGATGGGTTGTCTGAATGGTTCGTGATGCCCTTTAGATTGTCAAATGCACCTAGTACTTTCATGAAGGCAATGACACAGATTTTACGACCTTTCATTGGGAAATTTTTGGTAGTTTATTTTGATGATATATTGATTTACAGTTGTTGTCAGAGAGATCCTATTGTCCATTTACGATATGTTCTTGAAACATTTCGTGTTGAAAAATTGGACGTAAATTTCAAGAAGTGTTATTTTATGCAAACCAATGTGATCTTTATGAGATTTGTTGTTTCAGCTCACTGTTTAACTATGGATCCTTCTAAAGTGAGTGTTATTCAAAATTGGCCTGAACCTAAATCCCTTCATTAGGTTTGTAGTTGTCATGGGTTTGCTAGTTTTTATAGGCGTTTCATTAGAGGTTTTAATTCCATCATGGCTCACACAACTAATTGCATGAAAGGGAGTGAGTTTCAATGGTCCAAGTCTGCATCTAAGGTATTTTGTGAGATCAAAAGGAGAATGACTAAGGCACCTGTATTACAACTTCTTGATTTTTCAAAAGCCGAGGTTGCATGTGATGCTTCAATAGTTGGTATGGCGACAAAAGGGTCATCTCATTGCATATTTCAATGAGAAACTTAATGAAGCTAAGCAAAGATATTCAACATATGATAAAGAATTTTATGGTATAGTGCAAGCACTGAGGTATTGGCAACATCACTTATTACCTCAAGAGTTTGTACTTTGTTCTGATCATCAAGCTTTGAAATATCTGCAAGTACAGCGTAAACTTAGTGCCAGACATGATAAGCGGATAGAGTTTCTCCAAGAATATACCTTTGTTCTTAACATCATGTAGGTGTTGAGAACAAACCATCAGATGCCCTCAATCGTGTAGTTGTGGTCCTTCAAACAATGAGTGTCAATGTTATAGGTTTTGATAGGATGAAGGATGAGTATGTCACGTGTCCAGAGTTCGGTATTATTTTTCACGAGGAACAGAGTGGAAACCGTCAAGAACATGTTGATTTTGTGGTTAAAGATGGTTATTTATTTAAAAGTTCTAACCTATGTATTCCCAACACTTCATTGGGTGCATTTTTTATTTGGGAATTAAATGCAAGAGGCATTGCAGGACATTTTGGTAGGGGATAAAATAATAACTCTAGTTGAAGATAGATTTTATTGACCTTCTTTGAAACGGGATGTTGCTAGAGTTGTATCTATGTTGTAACATGTCAGCTAGCAAAAAAAAATAAAAGAAATACAAGGTTATACACACCATTACCAATTGCACACACTCCTTGGCAAGACATTAGCATGGATTTTATTCTTCGTTTACTAAAGACTCCTAGAGGGTTTAATTCTATTTTAGTGATGGTAGATCGATTCTCAAAGATTGCTCACTTTTTACCATGTCAAAAGACTGTTGATGCCTCATATGTAGCAAAATTGTTTTACAAGGAGACTGTCAGACTGTATGGATTGTCATCTACTATTGTGTCTGATAGGGATGTCCGTTTTATGAGCTATTTCTGGAAGACTGTGGAAACTTTCTGGGACTAGACTGAAATTTTCTTCTTCTTTATACCCATAAACTGATGGTCAAATAAAAGTTGTTAACTGAAGTTTGAGAGACTTACTTAAATATTTAGTAGGTGAGCACTTAGGTACTTGGGATTCAATTTTGCCCATTGCAGAGTTTGCCTATAAAAATTCTGTTAATAAATTCATAGGAAAGTCCTCATTTAAGATTGTCCAAGGTTTTACTCCCCGTACTCCAGTTGATCTTGTACCCTTGTCACTTAATACTCGTGTTTCTGCTTTTGCTAACACATTTTCACTGCATATTCATGATTTTCATGCTAATGTACGACGGAAAATTATACTAAGTAATGAAACTTATAAGCTTGCTACTAATTTACATCATAAGCACTATGAATTTAATGAGGGTGATTATGTTATGGTTCGTATGCGACCTAAGAGATTTCCTAAAGATTCTTTTAAAAAGTTGGATGCACGAGCCAGTGGTCTTTTTCGTATTTTGCAAAAATTAGGATCAAATCCATGTATCCTTGACTTGCTTCCAGATTTAGGGATTAGTTCAACTTTCAATATGAATGATTTGTCTCCTTATAGAGGCACCTTCGAGCCTCCTCTTTTACTTGCAGAGGTACCAAACCAAGGAGTTTCTTCAGCTTTCAAATCTATTCCAATTCTACTCCGATCACAGTTCATACTTACAGATCAAGTTCAGAGTATCCTCAAAGATGATATCATAACTTCTTCTTCAGGCTAACTACATAGGTATCTTGTGAAATAGGGAAACAAGCCTGACATTGATGCTATATGAATGTCCAAAGAGGAGCTTCAGGCATTGTACCCAAATTTACTTGATCAGTCTCATCATGGGAACCCTCCAATGGAGCATTCTTTCAAGCGGGGGAGAATTTATAGGGAACATGATATGCGCCCAATTCGTACATATTCTATGTACAATCGTAGCAATTAGGGTCTGTTTATTTGATTAAGGGTTTGGAGGCTATTTTGGTATTTTACTTGTTACACATATTTTACGCACTTTTTAGGGTTTTGCTTTCAAGTTATAAATATGGTAGCTTGTATTAGGATTGAGGACACTTGATTATTGAAATACATTGATTGCTTCTTTGCTTACCTTAATTCTCCCTAAATTCTTCCCTACTTCTCCTCTTTCTTCCCTTCTCCTCCCCTCGAGAGGTTTCTTCCTCTTTCTTCTTGAGGATAACGAAAGCATTCTCTCTTTTCCTATTCCAAATTAAGATTGACTAGCCAACTCTTTGCCCTTCTACCTCTCCTTTATCAATCACATCAAAGAGGTTACATACTTGGAAATAGATATTTCTTTGAATTCTCCATGTCTCATAATTTGAGAATGTCAACTTCTTAATCACCTTGCAATAAACATTTTCACATTTATTCGATGTCTGTAGAATCAAATTCTAATATAAGACATACTGAATTACTAATGAATATTTTCATTCTTTGAGTCATTTTTTCACCAAAAATCTCATTAAACAAAGCATAATTTAACTAATATGACCCATCTATCATGTTCATAATATCGAAAAACCTAAGAATCAATACCTAGATTGCCTAATTTGGACACTAGGACTCCAAAATAAGGACTCAAATTTCCTTTTGTATGTTGCATCGAATAAAATGTTCAGTGTGTCACCCTCCTCGACATATGAGGAAAGCCAAAGTTTCATGCTGCCCTGTTACGGTTGCTACTGGTAATCGTTGGGTCGCCAATAGACCCCATCAATAGCTCACCCTCACCAGTCTGACCACTTTTTGATAATCATTACACCAGATCTAGAACTCCGGTCACTAGAAAAATCAAAAGCAACCGCTACCAAAAAACCCCCATTTCCTTCACACTAGATGAGATCTGCACTGCCTACTGTACTACTACTACTTACTATGCTAATGGCAGTCTTCTTTTACAATCACTATTGGTGGGAAATCCATTGTTTCCCCTTCTTTGTTATTAGCACGAAAACCTCCTATTTCCTCCTTTGTTGTCAATGAGACTCACTGCGCTATTGGGACGTTGATTGCTAGATGTTCTTTGCATCAAGTGCTACTACTATCTACCAATCACAGTCATAACAACTACTCGTCATCAGTCAATAGCACAACTTGTTCCTCTATTTTCAACAAAAAACCCAACGATGATCTACAAAATTTGGGTGTCCTTCCTCGTTAACAATGCTCTAATGCTTCTTTGTGCACACCTAAACTTTGACCATCTCTATCTAAAAGTGCAAATTGATCTTCCATATATCTACATGATCCCGACCATTTGTGGTCTGCCATCCACGAACCTGCAAGTTACAACTAGCTAATGATTTTTTCCACCTAATTAATGTCCCTAATCAGCAATCTTTGTTGCCAATCTAACCATCTAATACAATTCATGAAATTTGCAAGATACTACGACCAAACTCTAATACAAGTGGTAGACCCACACACAAAAAAAATTTATTCAATTCTACTATTTCTATTATATGGCCAATCCATATGTATAACAATCCAATGACCTTCCTCTAGCTTTTATGGAAACTATCTAACATAATTCACAATCCATAAGTCTAATCCTTCTTAACATATTACTTAAATCACTTGCTAACACAAACTTCCGACTCTAATATAGGACTTATATAAATTACATACATGACCAATCCATATGTATAACCAGTGTTTTTAAAATCGATATTATCATTGATATTATCGATGATAATATCGTTTTAGATCCCCACTGATAAAATAAATATACTAAAAAAGAAATTATCTACGGTTTCCCATAAATATCGATTTTATCAAAGATATTATCGATAATATCGATTTTATCGAAGATATTATCGATTTTATTGGAGATATTATCAATATTTTGGTTGATAATATCGAATTTATCAAAAAAAATATCAATATTATTGTGAATGTATGGGAGAATCAGTTTCCACAAAAATAGTGAGATTTCTCTACTTTTTCTTTATTTTCTGCATTCAAAATTGATTATTTTTGTATTGCATTATGTTTTTATACTTTTTATATTAATCATGATAGATTCAAACAAAAACAGTTAGTAGATTTAGGAATTTTTTGAACATTTAAAGAAGAACACAAATTAGGGATTTTTCCTAAATTGTTTGGTTGAGCCCAAAATTGATGATATCTGTGTTTGATAATGTTTTCAAAATGATAGATCTTTCAAAAGAATTTATTTTTATATATATTTTTTTATTTTTATGTTTAAAAAAGGATTTTTGGGAAAAAAGTATAAATCAATATCTCTCCTCAAATGCAAAACTTTGAGGCTTTAAATCATGATAATATTAACATGATTGCATATTTTGAGCATTATTTTTCATCCAAATAGTTTTCCTAATTAATCCCTAATTTTTAATTATTTTTAATTAAATTAAAATAATAATTTAGCGAATTGTGTTTTTTTAATCACGTTTATATCATCTGTTTACTAACATATGTGCGAAGCGAATAGATCTAATTTCAATATATAACTTATTTTATTACAAATTTATATATAATAAGTATGAAAAATTATTATAAAGTAATTAAGTGCTTAAAAAATTCTAATAACCTTTGGTTAT
>JAYJMB010005715.1:0-11707 GCA_036873735.1 Pouteria campechiana
CCAAAAGGGCCCTCGATGGACTATCCAGAAGCCTCCACTTATAGCCCAGGACTTCCTTCCTTGGCTTTCCGATGTGGAAAGTGTCACACATACCTTATAATGTTGGCATGCATCTGTAACAAGTACAAAAGGAAAAAAATAAAAATGGAACAACATGAAGTTTGTCATAATAGATCAGACAATTTTTATTTTATTTTTGATTGCCCTCAATTGATTACACTCGTTGTGTGCATCAGAAAATTATATATTTATATCCCAGATCATAAGTGGTCCTAATTACATCTCCACGATGGGAGAAAATCCTTGATTAAAAAGAAAAGTACAATACATCTTAGATACCCAACAATAAAACACACTCTCTCAAAATAAATGTGTACTATCTTTGGGATCGCCGAGCACATTGTGATGACTTGATATTTAGGAAATTGCCTCAAGTCAATGGCCAGATAGGGTGACAAGGTTCTAGACTGGGTTACTAGACATTGAATCAACCTAAAGAATGAGTGTTTTGATCAAATTGGTTTATCCCGAGTGGAATCAAAACTAGGTAATTTCTACTATTTAGACTATGAGAAACCAAAGAGACAATAGGTGGTTTGTAATCTAATTGACATATCTCGGAAGGACTCATGACCGAGTAATCTCTATTGTATTTAAACTTGAAAGAAACTAGAAAAAAATAGGTGACCTAGGTTTGGTTCAGCTTTTTCTCATTGCCTATGAGAAGCTTAAGAAAAATGAGCCAGGTTAACTGGGTTTAGCTCGACTCTCTTAATTGCTAATGAGAAGCTTAGGAAGAGTTAGTCAAGTAGGTTGGGTTTAGCTTATTTGAAGTGGTTTTGCTAAGGTTTGATTCGGTGAGTCATGACCTAGACTTAGGCTTTTAAATGAGTTGGTGAATAGTATTTGTTAAGGTTTGACCCGGTGAGTCATGACTCAGTAACTCAGTCCTAGACTTAGGCTTTTGAATCAGTGGTATTTGCTAAGATTTGACTCAGTGAGTTGTGACTCAATGACTTGGTGATCCGATCCTAGACTTAGGCTTTTGAATGAGTGGTGTTTACTAAGGTTTGACTCAGTAAGTCATGACTCAGTGACTTAGTGAGTCATGACTCAGTGACTTGGTCCTATATTTACGCTTTTGAATGGCTAAATAGGTGGTGTTTCCCAATATCCTATGAAAAACTAGAAACGAATGATCTCTGCCATTTAACTTATGAGAGATCATAGATCTAGGTCATGAGTGATATGCTCATGGTAGTTAAACTGGTTTGATTGGTTGAGATTAAGCCTAATCATGATGAAATTAAGCTTAATAACAATTGATACTAATGATAGGGATTAATACTTAAGATTGCTACATTATCTTGTTTAGACAACTTAGAAGAGTAGATATGATGCATGCCATCATCGCCATGATCCGTGGGCCCTGCCTCCGCGTGGCACCCACTTGGTTACCACTCCGCAAATGGGTTCCTCCAAACTTAAGTTTCATCCATGGAATGCCCATCTCTAAGATTTCACCATTGATGGAGGCTAGATCTCGAATTCATCAATTATGAGCACAGAAAACCATTTTCAAGCTCACAATAGAGGGGTTGACATTAAAAGCCTCATCTCCTTCTTAATTTTAGGCTTCAAAGGGGCTCATTTCCTAAGTCATCTTCCCCAAATAGTTGGGTTCAGACTTCCATTAATGGGGTTGTTCTTGCCTTAGAGTTGTCCAATAATCCTTTAATGGAGTTTGAGTTTTAACATAGTGTGAGAGTTAAGCCCCTTAAGGTTCAATTTATGCTGAATTTACAGGCTTTTAGAGTTTAGGTTTGAGTTTTTGCTCTCTAATGGCTACCATGAACATGCATCTCCAAACCCACCATGTCATGAGTGAGAAAAACTCACTGTGCACCATGGAAAAGCTTGGTTTTAACCCTTAGCTAGGCATGACTACCATTAGAGAGCAACAAGGAATTGCCTCATGGGGAAGAAGACTCCTCTAGCTCCAAGGCTTTTCTCCTTGTAGCTGGGTGAAGAAGATGAAGAAGATGATCCAAATCAAGAAGATGGAGAAGACCCTCTCCATTGGGAATTCGTACCTATTTATAGGCAGTGTTCAACTTAAGCACGCCGGCAAGGTTCGACTTGTTGAATGCTAGCAGGGTTCGGCTAGAGGAATGCTGACAGAGTTCGACTAACAGTTGGAATGCTGGCAGGGTTCAGCAGTTGGAATGCTGGTAGGGTTCAGTTGTCAGATTGCTAGCAGGGTTCAGCTGTTGGAATACTGGCAAGGTTCAGCTTACTAAGAAGCTGGCAAGGTTGAGTAGTTGGAATGCTGATAGGGTTCAATTGTTGGAATGCTGGTAGGGTTCAGCTATAAGGAATGCTAGTAGGGTTCAAAAGTTAAGATGCTGGCAGGGTTCAACTGTTGGAATGCTAGCAGGGTTCAACTGTAAGGAATGCTGGCCGGGTTCAACAATTGGAATGCTGGTGGGGTTTCGCTATTGGAATGCTAGCAGGGTTTAGCTTGCTAAGAAGCTGGTAGGTTCAACAGTTGGAATGCTAGCAAGGTTTAGCTGCAAGGAATGCTGGTAGGGTTCAATTGTTGAGATGCTGGCAGGGTTCAGTAGTTGAGATGCTGGTAGGGTTCAACTTGCTGAAAAGCTAGCAGCGTTCAACAGTTGAGATTGGTAGGGTTCAGCTATTGGAATGCTGGTAGGGGTCAGTTTGCTGAGAAGCTGGCAGGGTTCAACAGTTAGAATGTTGGCAAGGTTCAAGCTATTGAAACCTGACAAATTTTGCGAAGTGTTGGCAAGGAGCTGGTAGTGTTCAGCTTGTTGAACACTGATGGGAGGTGCTAGTGTTCAAACTAAACAAGTGTGGGTAGGGCTAACTTGCTAAGCACTGGCAGGAATTATTAGAGCAATGCTCAAGAGGTAATTTATGCAAAGCACAAGAGATGGACATGGGCGGAGCTCAAGAAATGGTGCAGTCAAAGCTCAAGTGTTATTGTTGTCCATCAGAGTTTGACATTTTGTTGCCATCAGGAACAAATATTTGTATTTGATTAGGGCCATCTATTTAGCAATTTACTACTTCTAATCTTGATCTATAATTTAGATCATTCAACAGCATCCATCCTGTTATTTCCCTCATGATATATAGAGAAAATCGATAACTACTACCAAGTGTTGTATTTTGTGCTGCTGCAGTAAGTAGGAGAGGATTTCGTTGGCGCTTGCATATGTATGCATTTGATGGGTCATGTTTCTATAATTTGAGCCACAAAAAAGTGATGTCTGTAATGTCATCGATTTTTTTTCTTCTTCTTTTTCAAATCAATTTCTCTTAAGCTGTGTTAGCTACAATGTTTAGTGATGAAGACTAGAAGATTCTAAAACTATTCCAAAATTCTAAGTTTGGTCCCCAAACAATGTCATTTGTTTAGGGAGAGAATGTGGGTAATATTGAGTTTATTAATTTAGACCATACACATGCATGCATGAAATTCGTTAAAACTATCAGGTTCATACATTGCGACTATGGGCCATGTACGGCTCTTATTGTTTATATCTAAAAGTTGCTAATGCCTAAATGAGTACAATGAAAATTGTGCCATCAAATGGACAATACCTGGAAAACATCTTGTCTTGGGTATAAAATTATATATTGTAGGTCTTAAATAGATTAAAATAAAAATTCCCACCACTTAGGCCAATAAAATCAAAGTGGCGCAGCGGAAGCATGGTGGGGCCATAACCACAGGTCCCAAGATCGAAACCTGGCTTTAATATAAATATTAAAGTTACTTCAATGGCTATTTATTTTTTTATATTTATATCAAACTATAAAGGCAAAATATGAAGCCTTTTTAATTGTAAATAACGCATTTTCAAATGTGCCTAAACCTTTTACCTAAAACTATAAATAAACTTATTTTAAAAATATTTATAGATATACCTATATATTTTTTTAAAAAAATTAAGTAATTATACCAATTCTATTTTCACACCATCCTAATGGTCTAAACAAACATTAATTTTTTTTCAAAAATCTGACATTAGCCACCATCATGATCACTAACATGTGCCATCAAATAGAAAATACCAGGAAAGCATCTTGTCTTGGGTATAAAATTATATATTATAGGTCTTAGATAGGTTAAAATAAAAAATTCCACCACTTAGGCCAATAAAATCAAAGTGGTGTATCAGAAGCGTGGTGGGCCCATAACCCATAGGTCCCAGGATCGAAACCAGGCTTTGATGTAAATATTAAAGTTGCTTCAATGGCCATTGATTTTTTATATTTATATCAAACCATAAAGGCAAAATATGATGCCTTTTTAATTGTAAATAATGCATTTCTAGATGTACCTACAACTTTTACCTAAAATTGTAAATAGGCTTATTTTAAAAATATTTATAGATTTACCTATATATTTTTTAAAAAATTATGCAATTATACCAATTCTATTTTAGCAACCATCATAATGGTCTAAACAAACATTAAATTTTTTCCAAATTCCAACATTAGCCACCATCATGATCACTAACAAAATTGGTATGTTTGCAAATTTTTTAATAAATTTATAATTATATACGCAAATATTTAAAAAACATAGGTATATCTATAATTATAGGCAAAATGTGTAGGTATACCTATAAATACCCTTGGTAAATATAAATGGATGATAATTAAAAATGAAGATGTTGAAAATAAATGTGTATAACTCAAGAAATGCATAATAATTTTCTTTTTCCTCCTTTTAAAATTTCTCTTAAGCCATATCAGCCACATTATTTAGTGAAAAAAATAACAACATTCTAAAAAAATGACAAAGCCATATAAATGGTTTAGGTTATTTTTTTCGCTAAATAATGTGGCTAATATGGCTTAAGAAAAATTGATATATATATATATATAAATTGTGATTGAATTTTAATTTTTATTATTTTGAATTCTATAAATCATTTTCATTGGATGAATGAAATTATTTACCTATAGTTATTCTTTTTACTTTTTTCTTTAATAGCATGTCCTTTAGACAACACAACTTTAATGATTCCTTCATGCAAATTTCTCCACTGAATCCCTAATTGAAATCCAATGATATAGTTTTCTAGTAGACTTTACTACATTGACTCCCCTGGGCCTATCTCACATACTTATGTTGAGTCTAATCCTCTTACTTAGCTTGATTATGATAATGAATATAATTAAGCAGGTAAGTTTTATGATGAGTAAACGTACTAGCGGAGAGTTAAGGTGCTAACAAATTACTTTTCAAGTGATGTAACATTAATTTGTTAAAATGAACTAAGGAGAGTAATTATTAAGTTTAAAAGCATATCACATTAAGACTTCATAGAAAAAAATTTAGAGAATGCTCAAATAAAATAGAAAGACTCAGAAAAAATTTCAAGCTTAAGAAGTATTCAGAAGTACTTCAAAAACAAATCAAAACCCCTTCAAAGATAAGGCATGAAGCTTAGAAGTTAAGAAATATTTAGAACTACTTTAGAACCTCTTCAGAAACAAGTCAGAATCTTTTCATAGATTAAGTATAATCCTCAGAATTAACTCTAAAGCAATCTCATAGTTCAGAGGTAGTTTAGAAGCATTCTTAAGTCTCCAAAAATACTTTAAAAGTAAAACACTATACTTCAGAGATAGTTTAGAAGTATTTCCCAAGTCTCCAGAAACTTTCAGAAGTAAAGCATTCAACTTCAAAGGAAGGTTTTGTAATCAGAAGTTATTCAAAAGAACTTTAGAAATGCTTCCAAGTCTTAGAGATGTCTCAGAAGATCGATAATGGTGGTACAAAATAAGTTCAAAAGAAGTATCTGAACTCAGGATATTTTTAAAAGATTTTTAGAAGTAATACAGAAGGTCATTAGAGGTAACTTCAAAAAGCCAAGACTCAAGAAGTGTATCAGAATTAGAACTCAAGCTTCAAAAACACTTCAGAAGTTTCTCAGAAGCAAAAATATAATCATTGAAAGTGTCAAATACCAAAATCAGCCTTCAAAAGAATTTGAAGTGCTCAA
The DNA here is from genome assembly GCA_036873735.1 of Pouteria campechiana. NCBI lineage: Eukaryota > Viridiplantae > Streptophyta > Magnoliopsida > Ericales > Sapotaceae > Pouteria > Pouteria campechiana. The sequence goes on from JAYJMB010005715.1 coordinate 6,045, forward strand.
CGTTATAGTAATTCTGACCTTACCATGGTTCAGAAATTATGAAGAAGTTCTTTAGAATTTTGCATTAAATGCACAACGGTAGCTGATAAGTAGTTGAACTTTGGAAGTTCTGAAGACTAATCTCAGAAGTTTTAAAGCTAAACAAAGGCAGAAAGTCGTGACAAAACTTTAAATGCCCTTCTTCAAACTATCGAAAAGCTACCAAAAATAATCAATAAAACTAAAAGTTTCTTCCACAACTTATAAAAGGAAGATTCAAATGTCTATAAGAATAGTAGAACAAATTTACTTAAGCATTTACTAAAGATCCTCAGTTTTTATTCCACGAGATCAGCTTCATTATGCTACATTCCAACAAGCATTCAAAGCAAATCATTCAATAACACTTAGAGTTTAATCTTTCTCATTCTTTACTGTTATATTTATTGTGTTTTTTTTCTTAACTTTGTACACTCTATCTATCAAGAAGCATTTATTTTTGTACACATTTACTTACTATTTTCTTATTTGCAAGCAAGGGGCTTGCATCTTATAGTTGAGCAGCAAGTAGGAAAACTTGCTAAAAGATTATATAAGTTATTGGTAAGCTTTGAAAATCAACTTGTATAAGTTATTGGTAAGCTGTGAAAACCAACTTGTGTAGGTTTGTTGGTAAGCTTGAAAACCAACTTATGTAGGTTTGTTGGTAAGCTTGAAAACCAACAAGTATTAGTGGAACTTGAGCTTATCAAGAGAGGCTAACTCAGAGAAGTGGAGTGGGTGAGAGGCTAACTCAGAGAAGTGGAGTGGGTACCAAGGTTAAGGGCCAAACTACTATAAAAATCATTATCTCAGTATGCTATGTAATCTTTTCTATTTTATTTCAACACTATCTTTTGAACTTGGCCAAAATTTTTAAAGGCTTAATTCACCCCCCCTCTTGAGCCACCATTAGCTAGGGACCAATAACTTAGAACTATTAGACTTTGTTAATTACAAGACACAAAAACCCAATAGAAAAATAAACTTGCTATAATTTATAAACTAAAGTCAAAAACATGCAAAAAACATTCACAATTAACAAAAAATCAAACAAGTGAATAACAATACATTCCAAAATTTTAACTATAATTTATCACAATGCATGAAAATCCACCAAAAATTGAACAATCACACCAAATCCATAAGAACCACAACCCTAGCATAGGTCCATATTCTTCCAACCAAAAATATTCATAACCAACATGCATCACACTACCAACTGCTTTACATCACCAATCCTAGCAATTCACCAAAAATCCATCACAAAATACCACATTTACCCACAAGACTAGTTACATAAGTAAATTGCTCCACTAATTAATCAATAAATAACAAACCATGCAAAAAGAAAAAAGAAACACACACACACACACAACAAAGGTAAAATGAAATGCCCCAAGTGACTATTAAAACTAACCTGATGTAAATCAAAGCCCCTCATTAGAACTGGAGAGGATTGTTGAAATAAGGGCCAACAGGAAGAGAACAAGACAAACATTGAAGGAGGAGGCTGAAAATTGCTCACTGGAACTGTAATAGAAGCACAAAGAGAAGTTGGAATAATGGCTTGACTACTGTGAAGGTTTAAAGACCCATGTAAAATATGGTTGGAACCCTCAATGAATATTGAGGTGATTGATTCTTATTATATAGAATGTATATATAGTTGGAAGATCATATATAATAGGAAACAAATAGATGTAATTGATACTTATACTATAAACTAGGAAAGATATATAAATATATATAATAACAAATCATCTACGATCAAGGAAAGAATTGGAAGAGGATTCTTCCTTATCACCCCACTTAAAGCTAAGCGTGACAGAAGGAATCACGTGAAGCTTGTTATGGAAAAGTATGAACTGAGGCTTGGTGACTCCCTTGGTAAAAGAATTGGCAAGATGGAGATGTGAGGGAACAAAGGTGATTATTAAGGAACCATTTGCAATTAGTTCATGAACAAAATAGTAGTCAATTGCAATATGCTTAGATCGAGGCTGAGTGACAGGATTGACCACCATAAAAATAGCACTTTTGTTGTTGCATAATCTCTTCGAAGGGGAAGGCAATTGAAGACATGGATCACAAAGTAGTTGAACAATCCAAGCAACTTCAATAGTACCAACGGCTAAGGATCTATACTCAGCTTTGGCACTGGAGTGAGAATAGTGGATTGTTTCTTGGAGCACCAAGAGACAAGATTAGCACCCAAGAAGATAACATAGCTGGTGGTAGACCAACATGTATCAAAACACCTAGCCCAAGAATAAGCAACTAACTTATGAAAGGGGGCACGGTGAAGTTGAAGACCATGATGGACTGTGCCTTTAACATAATGCAATATGCATTTGAGTGCTTAAAAATGATCTTCAGTTGGAGCATACATGTACTGGCAAATTGAATTGACACTGATTGAGAGATTAGGCCGAGTAATGGTCAAATATTGTAGGGCTCCAGCAAGAGACCAAAAAAGGTGGGATCCGAAAATAGCTTCCCTTTAGTGGAGATATGTTGACCAACTACAAAAGGAGTGGTAATGGGTTTGGCCTCAACCATGTCAACATGTTATAATAGATTAAGGGCATACTTGGTTTGGCTAAGAAATAAGTCTTAAGAGTTATGTTGGACTTTGACACCAGGAAATTAGTGAAGAGAACCCAAATATCTCATAGCAAATTCTTTGGACAATCATGTGATAAGAGTCTTGATCAAAATGGGATTGTTGTCAATAACCACCATATCATCAACATATAGCAAGAGATAAACAATGCCTACCATGGTATGATGGAAAAACAGAGAGGAATCAGCCTAATTGAGAAGAAACCAAGTTTCATCGAAAAAAGGGTTGAAGCATTTGAACCAAGCACGAGGGGATTGTTTGAGTCCATAAAGAGCATGCTTCAAACAACACACATGTTGAAGAAACTTAAGTGTAGCCAGGTGGCTAATCCATGTATACTTCATCAAAAATATGACCATAAAGAAAGGCATTCTTAACATCTCATTGATGTAAGTTCCATCCAGAAGTGATCGCAATGGATAGGATAATTCGGACAGTAGCAGGACGTATCATAGGGCTAAATGTATCTTAAAAATCAAGGTCATGAATCTGAGAGAAGCCCTTGGCCACAAGATGAACCTTATGCCGCTCAATGGAACCATTAACATGGAGCTTGGTCTTAAAGATCTAAGGACAACCAACCACATTATGATTTATAAGGTGAGGTATAAGATCCTAAGTATCATTCTTCTTCAAAGCTTGGATTTCATCATCCATAGCTAAGAGCCATTCAGGGTGTCTGGTAGCAAATTTGAAACCTCGAGGCTCTTGTAAGGCAAAAAGGACCTAAGAAAATGGAGAAGAAGGTGAAATCGTCAACGTATGATAGGGCTTAGATTTAAATATACCAGCTTTCCGTCTAGTAACCATTGGGTGAGTGTTGATAGAAGTCATTGGTATGGAAATAGATGATGGGGATAGACTAGGAGAAGGGACGGTGGACATTGCAAAAGATGTCCAAGGGAAGGATTCACCAAGATCATCATTACATGGTAAACAAATAGCATTCAAAACAGGAGAAGAGAGCAACAAGTCCAGAAAGATAGATGATACATCAATATTAGACTCCAAAAAATCAGAGAAAGTAATATAATATGCTGAACTATGAAGTTGTTATATATCATCACCCACATAAGGGAAGATAGTTTTATAAAATTGGACATGTAAAGAGACAAAAAGACATTGTGTCTTGCAATCAAAACAATGAAATCCCTTGTGAAGGGGGCTATAACTTAAAAATACACAAGGAGAGCATTTGAGAGATAATTTGTTAGGCGCATAATCTCGTAAATAAGGAAAGCATAAACATCCAAAAGTGTGCAGCATAGAGTAGTTGGGTTGTTTACCAAACAAGAGCTCATAAGTAGTTTTGCCGTCAAGAGTTTTCCATCAGAGCCAGTAACCTTCTGAGAAGGAGTTGGGACACTACCATCCAGAAATCCAAGAAGATCTTGACTGGTCAACAAAGGGATAAATTGATTTCTCCATAACAAATAATTAGAGGATATCAGTTTGATAGTGAGCATATGCACCATCGTGTTCAGTGGAAGTGAAGTTGATGAGGATGAGGCAACCATGGAAAGGATTGGATAAAAAAAAAGAAAGAAGAAAACTAAAAAGGCTCTGATACCATGTGAAGGTTTAAAGACTCATGTAGAATATGCCTGTAATCCTCAATGAATATTGAGGTGACTAATTCTCATTATATAGAATGTATATATAGTTGGAATATCCTATATAATAGGAAACAAAGAGACTTAATTGATACTTATCCTACAAATTAGGAAAGATATATACATAATAACAAATCATTTAAGATCAAGGAAAGAATTAGAAGAGGATTCTTCCTTATCATGCTCCTGAGAGAAAAGTTGCCACAAAGAGGGTCTTGCGAGGATAGATGCTGGAATGAGTGAGGGTTTAGCTACCATCATAAATGGTAAATCAAATGAGAGATGGGTGCGACCAATTGAGGAAGTTGGCAAGTCAGGTGAGAGATGATGTAGATGAGAGAGGGTGATAGCAGGTGGGAGATGAGGGAGATGAGAGAGTGAGATGGCCAGTGGGAGATGAGCTGTGTAGCTTGGTTACTCGTGCTTACAGTCACAGTGCGGGAGGGGAAGGGAATGGAAAAGGGAAAAGGCTAGTGGGTAGGGTAGGGGTGCAACTCAGGTCTTTCGAGTTCAGGTAGAGCAATCTTATTTCTAAAACCTCAATCTTAACCTAGGTCAAATTAGGTCTTTTTCGGTGGGTGGGTAATGGGTTGATTCATTTTTCAGAATAGGGTTGCAAGAACAGTTTGGAATGCTACATTCGAAAGAACACTGCAGCTTTGCTGCAAAAAGATGGAAGAGTTAGATTTTGAAAATGACAAGGGGTAACTCAAATAGTTAAATAGGGATTAGAGTTTGTATTTTGGAATCTTTCGGGGAAGATGGGATTCTGGTGAGTTGGGTTGCAATTGTAACCAACTTGAAACCAACTCATATTGGAAATTGGGTTAGGTTGAACCCGATTTTAGAACCTGAATTTTGAAATTTCTAAACCTGAACCCTAACAAATGTCAAGTTGGGTTGGGTAGATTCAGCGCAGCTGACCCAAATTGCACCTCTAGGCTAGGGTATATTGTTAGGGATTTTAGTTTTACATCTATGCAAACTCGTGTTGATGGGTTGGGTTGCCTCTAACCCAAATGAATCTGATTTTAAAACTGGTTTGGGTTCAACCTGGATTTCCAAATTGATTTGTCAAGAAGACAAACCCTAATCCAGTTTAAAACGGGTAGAATAGAGAGTACCTATCCGCTCCTGACGCGTTTCCCTAGAAGGCCTTTCTTTCCTTAACGTAGGTTACATCTTATTGTACATGTATTTTTAAAAATAATTTATTAATTTAATATTAAAATATTTAAATTAGACATGTGTTTGAACGTGCCGCGGAGAGCGCGCTCAAGAAGTCAGATCAGGCATAGTAAATAATGAGGAAGAAATGGAATGCGAACGGAACGTCATGACCGGGACTGGTCTCCTTCGGTAAATACCAAAGGATATTCCATTATCATTGATTTCTCCTCAAATAA
>JAYJMB010005716.1:0-11706 GCA_036873735.1 Pouteria campechiana
GTGTGCTATTTGAAACTAAACCTAACTTCAAGCAATTGCAATCTGGTCCCTGTTCTAGAATATTTACAATTCAGCCCATATCTTAACAAAAATTGCAGAACAATCCCTGTGTTTCAGAAATTGCAAGACAGCTCCTACCTTCTGAATTTGCAAAACAACCCCTATAATTTCTGAATTTGCAAAAAACCCCCTCAACTACAATAATTTCAGTTTGCTCCCCAGGTAATTGGGAAGACTTTAAGGGTCCTCTGAAAGGTATGCATCCTCCATTTGAACTTTGAATTGATTCTTTATCTGAAGGTTATCAGTTCAAATGCCAACTTTCTCATTCCTGCATTAGCTTGAAATTTCATTTTCTGCCTTGTATTAGCATTCTCATCATGGTGTCAAATGCAGAACTTGCTTCTAAAGGGAAAATTTTGTCCAAAAGCCAAGAAACCTTTATGGAAAGACAAGTCCAAATTCAGGAGTAAAATCAATCCCTTGAGAACCAAATGCAATATCTCGAAATCCAAATGACCGAGGTGACCAGACAACTAATTCATATGAATCATACGCTTGAGCCACTAGGCGAAAATTCTATTGATAACTCTAGGTAATTTTCAAGAGTCAAATATAGGACAAAATTTCCATGATGGTCATGCTAAAAGTCCTCACGGTTCTCATGAGTCACAATCAAGGATTCTCCCAACTCCAATAATATCGAAAGCTCACCAAACTAACAACTCAGAAATGCAAACTAATCCAACTCTCAATCAGGCATGGGATTTTGGAATGGAAGAAAATTTTCAGAAAAATAACTTTGATTATCAGTTCCGATTAAAAGCACCACAAGGAATCATGATAGACATTAAGATAGGCAACCTCCATAACCTCCTTGTGGGCACATTGAACATGCCCATAGGAACCCAATTGAGGATGAAGAGGTTTCCAAGAAGGTCAAAGTTCATGCCCCAAGTTATGACAAAAGGCTAGACCCTAATATTTTCTTAAACTGGTTAGCAGACATGGAAGATTTCTTTGACTGGTATAATGTGTTTGATGGCCAATACATCCGATTTGCCAAAATGAAACTAGCAGGGTTAGCTAAACATTATTGGCAAGAAGTACAACGTGACATTGAACATTTAGTAGAAGTACCCATTATTACTCGGGCTGAAATGAAAAATAAATTGAAAAAAAAAAATTCTCCCTGGATATCACAAGAAACAACTGTTGGAGTAAAGGATGAGTTTGAGACAAGGCCCACCGAATGTAACAGATTATCTTAACAAATTAGAGTACTTGTCCTTAAAATGTGATGTGCAAGAAGACCAATGGGTAACTCTTACTAAATCTATGAAATGGACTCAAACCTGAGATCAAAAGAGAACTTCATCTTCATTCTCTTGAAAGTGTGGAAGAAGCTTACCATAAAGCCTTGGAATTGGAAAATTTTTGAAAATTCCCCACTGCTAGATGTGTGATGTCCCAAAATAGGGAAACCAAGGTAACCAAAATTGCATCCAAGTTTATATCTTTCCAAGGGTCCACTAAGCCTGCACCATCAGACTTTATAGTGTCTAAAGGTAGTAATAATCCTATTTCCAGGGTTAACACGAGCACTTTCACAAATTCTGCTTCTAGTTCACATCAAAGAGGATCTGAAATTCAATGTTTTAAGTGTAGAGGTAAACGTCATGTTGCATCTCAGTATCCAAGTCATACTTTACCCATTAGTGGATGAAGTAGAGCTTTATGAAGGTGAGAACACAGAACAAGTTACGGAGGTTTTTGATGAGCCATCTAAAAATGAACTTGAAGAAGATCATAGCTTTGATAATGGCTAATAGTTAAATGTAGTACATTGCATTCTTGCCACTCCATCTGAAACCAGTGATTGGAGAAGTACTTAAATTTTTCATGAGTATTTCAAGTGTGGAGATACTGTGTACACGATTGTTATTGATGGAGATAGTTCTACGAATGTAGTCTCGAAATCTGCTATAGCCAAGTTGAAACTAAAACACCACATCCACAACCATATTGAGTAGCTAGGGTAGATGAGACAACACCTGTAAATGAGAGATCTTTGGTACCAATTAGTATGGGAGACTACTCAAATAAGATTTCGGTTTGATGTTCTATCCATGGATGTGACACATGTTTTACTTAGTCGCTCTTGGCTATATGATCTAAATGTGAGTCACCATGGAAAACCAAATACATATATAATCCACCAATGAAAAAGACCTTACATATTCTAACGGAAAAAAGAATTTGAAAACGAGGGCAAAGAGTCAGGTATTATTTATAATGGTAGTCGAAGACATTTTTATCATTTCTAAAGAATCTAATGCAAACTTGACAGAAGTTGAAACACTGTTGAAAGAGTTTAAAGATGTGTTTCTAGACGAATTACCTAATAAGCTTCCACCTAAGAGGGACATTCAGCATGCCATTGATTTGATCCCTAGATCTCAACTGTCAAATTTGCCACATTATAGGATAAACGCCAAAGAGCATGCTGAATTGAAACACCAAGTTGATGAACTGTTGGGAAAGGGGTTTATTCATGAAAGTTTGAGTCCTTGTGCAGTGTCAACTTTGTTAACCCCTAGGGATGGATCTTGGAGAATTTGTGTTGACATGTTGGATGGCATGGTTAGTTCGCAATGGTTTTCCTAGATTGATTTTCGAAGTAGTTATCACCAAATCGGCATTAGAATGGGTAATGAATGGAATGCTGCTTTCAAAACCAAAGATGAGTTGTATGAATGGATGGCCATGCCCTTTGGGTTAACCAATGCTCAAAGTACTTTGATGAGATTCATGACTCAAATTCCACGACCCTTCATTGGAAAGTTGTAGTAGTATATTTTGATGACATTTTGATTTACAATCATTCTAAAGAAGAACAACTTGGCAATTTAAGAAATTTTTTTCAAACGCTTCAAACTAAAAAGATATATATCAATTTCAAAGTGTTACTTCATAAAGCCTGAGGTGATTTTTCTTAGATTTGTGGTATCAGTTAATGGACTCACAATGAGTCTTTTTAGTAAGGTTATGGCTGTTAGAAATTGACCTATACCCACATTGATTTCTGATGTGAGAAGTTTTCATGAGTTTGTCACTTTCTACAGGCAATTCATTAAGAGTTTTAGTTCCACCATGTCACCTATCACAGATTGCATAAAGAAGAGAGTTTTTATAGTCTGCATCAGCATTTAAGGCATTTAAAAAAATTAAAAACAAAATGACTGAAAACCTGTTATCCAACTTCTTGATTTTAGAAAAGCTTTTGAGGTTGCTTGTGATGCATCAAGTGTTGGATTTGGTGGTATCTTAAATCAATAAGGTCATCACATTGCATACTTTAGTAAGAAATTCAATGATGCTAAGCAAAGGTATTTCACACATGACAAAGAGTTTTATGCTACAGTGCAAGCACTTAAACATTTGAGGCACTATTTGTTGCCTTGAGAATTTGACTTATATTCTGATCATCAAGCGTTGAGTTATTTACACTCACAAAATGAACTTACTACTCAACACATTAAGTGGATTGAGTTTCTTCAAGAGGATATAGTTGTTCTCAAGCACCGTACTAGTGTTGAGAATAAACTTGCAGATGCACTCAGTCGAGTAGTTATTGTTCTTCAAACCATGGGTGTTAATGTCCTAGATTTTGAAGGGTTGACGGAGGAGTATCCTTCTTGTCCAGATTTTGGAATCATCTTCCATGAGATTCAAAATGGAGACCATCAAAACAATGTTGATTTTGTAATTTATGATGGATATCTCTTTAGAGGTTCTAAATTATGTATTCCTAACACATCATTGGGTGACTTTTTAATTTAGGACATGCGGGGGAATAGATGGATACTTTGAGAGAGAGAAAACAATTGCATTGATGGAAGATAGGTTTTATTGATCATCTTTGAAGAGGCATGTGTCTAGAGTAGTCTCTCAATGGTGAACTCATCAATTTGACAAGGCCAAAAAAAGGAACACAAGATTATATACACTACTTTACCTATAACACACATCCCTAGAAAGATATAATATAGATTTTGCCCTTAGTTTACATAGAACTTCTCAGGGACATGATTCAATTTTTGTTGTAGTGGATAGATTTTCAAAACTAGCTCATTTTCTTCCTTGCTCTAAAACTACTAAAGCCTCTCATATTGCAAATTTGTTTTTTAGAGAAATTATGAGACTCCATGGTTTACCCATATCAATCATGTTAGCTCGAGATGTTAAATTTGTAAGCTATTTCTGGAAAACTTTATAGAAACTCACGGGTACAAAGTTGAAATTTTCTTCTGCATTTCACCCACAAATTGATGAATAAACAAAAATGGTAAACAAAAGTTTAGAAATTTTTCTTAGAAGCTTGGTTGGTGAACATGCTGGAACTTAGGACTCTATATTGCCTATTGTGAAATTTGCCTACAATAATTCCGTTAAACGGTCAACAAGCAAATCCCCTTTTCAGATATGGTTTTACTTCATGAAAACCATTGATCTTGTTTATTTACCCACCCGAAATTCATACAGCTGTTTTTGCTGACTCCTTTGCTCAACACATCCATAATTTGCGTGTTGATATAAGGCGAAAAATTTGCATTAAAGAATGAAAATTACAAACTTCTTGTAGATGTACATCGTAGACATCAAGAATTGAATGTGGGAGATCAAGTCATGGCTTGCATGCGAACTTAAAGGTTTCCTAAGCATTCTTTTAAGTTGCATGCACGAGCCAGTGAACATTTTGCATCATTAGAAAGATAAGCACTAATGCATATGAATTATATTTACCTTCAGATATGGGAATTAGTTTAACTTTCAATGTGGAAGATTTGTTCCCTTACAGAGGTACTTTTGAGCCTCCTAATCTACCTGCAAGAGTTCCCACAACCCATACTTTATCACCATCACCAATCCCTTCTATTCCTAAAGCTCAACCTTTTCATTCAAAGTAAACTGAAAGCAACTTACAACTTGAGATTGTTACTACCAGCAGATCTCAACGCTACCTCGTCAAATGGAATGATTGGCCAAATAATGACACTACGTGGACAATTGAAGTGGAGCTTCAAACTTTAGATCCAAACTTATTGCAACAATATTACCATGATAACTTTCTGGTGGAGAGTGCTTCCAAGCTGGGCAGAATTGATGGGGACCGTAATGCGACATATCCTATTCGCATATATTCTAGGTGTAATTGTGGAAATTAGAATTATTTGTTTAATTTAATTGGTCATTTTTAAAACATCATGGTCAATTTTTATCATCGTTTGATAGTTTATTTGGATTTTACTTATTTTTATATTTTTTTAGGGTGTGTTCTGTAAATATAAATAGATAGCTTGATTTGCATGTAGAATTTATTGAACTTTTGCTTGTGCTCCAAGCTTCCTCTCAACTTTCTTCCTTATTCTCTTTTTCCCTACTTTCCCTTCCTCTTCTCTTTCCCTTAGACAATCCTTTCCTCTTCCATCCCTTTTCTCTCTATTAGTTCTATATCAGCCATTAGTGATTTACAAGGATAATAACATCAGAAATTTAAGACAAACCATGAAAAAATAGTGAAGCCTCCCCACCATTCCTTAATTTTACTATTCCCCAATTTCTAAGCAAGGCAATATGAATGTTCAAGCCCATTAAATTGATGGCCTCTCCCATCCTTCTTTCTTAGAATAATGTGCACACTTGCACTTGAAATACCATTAGGAGCAATGGATGGCATGCAACATAGTCTCACGTGCTATTGTAAACAAATCTCTTACACTACTCTGCACTGTAATGCACATTTGTTTACATGTCTGAATGGAGCCAATGATGTCACAGTGCACCATGTTCAAATCTCATCTATAGTTAGCTAGAACCAACATCTTGGCACACTTCCTAAAGAGCTATGATAGATGACATCATAATAAAGAAATCAAAATAACAAAACCTTAGTTAAAATGTTGAAGAAACAAGGATGACGGAGTGATTTCCATGTATACCCCTAAAGTTTAATGATATTGCATCTTAGTTGTTTAAGGTGCAAGGAGCATTGAGGCATAAAGGGCTCTTGGGGCCTAGGCACAAGGTGCACCAAGGCATACAGGTCTCTTAAGGCATAAGCACAAGGTGCACAGGCAAGACGCACTCCCAAGTGAAGTAAGACACATCATGTAAAATAAAACAAATTTAATTATATCTGTAATTTTTAAGAATAAAACAATAAGATTACTCAAATATTAAATATAATCCTATAGAAGGCATCGATTTGGTTAAACCAAGGAAAAAAGGAGAAATCGGAGAAGTCAAAATTCCAATTGAATGTTGAAAGTTTTCTTTTAATATATTTTTAAGCAAGTTCAATCGGGTGCACCAAGTGCACCTCAAGGTGCAAGAGGTGAGCTTGAGTATGCCTTGAGCCTAGGTGCATGCTTAGGGGCACTTTAACAACTATGATTGCATCTATTACCACGTAACTGACATTGTTAAGAGCGTGCCCTTGTGATTTTAAAAATTCTTCACCAATGACCCCAACATTAAAATCTGTGTCCAAAATTCACCGAAATTTCAGTAGATAGCTGAGATATTTTTAACAATGGACCCAAACCTAGCACTCTGATCTCATTCTCGCCTTTTCATAAATCTCATACAATTCCAACCCAACTTCACTTTTCCCAAAAGAGATTTGTTGATTCCTCAACCTGATTATTTAAACCATTTTAAAGTATCCCTGTTTCCATCACTTCATTTGGAACTCCTTCCAAACCATTTTTAGCACAAAAAAGAACTAAAGGATAAGATGCAAAGAGACCACATGAGAGAAAAGACAAATTTCACCCCTCCCTTGCATATCTTTTTTCATCAGAAAGAGGGAATATATGTGGAAGCTTTTAAAATTTGTACAAAACATTCATTTCCATCATCACAATAAAAATACTACCACAAAAACAAATTCAATATTACCTAAGAACAAATTGAAACTTTCAGAGCTATTATGCAATTTATCCCATCATAAAAAAAGAAAATAACCCATGAAACTTGGATAAGCATGTAGCAGATGAAAAAGCTCCTCCTGGACAAACAGCTGCTTGGTTTGCTACCAACCTCTCTCTTGAAAGCCCATTGTTTGGTACTTACCTAATTCCACCTACTATTTGAAGAGATTCACAGAGGTTGATTTGCAGATCTACTCTGCACTGGTATCTCTAGATTGATTTGCCTTTCCCTCTTCCATTTTTCATAGTCTTGTCACCACTATATTTTTTTCTTCCCTTCAAAGGCCCTGTTTTCACAGCTTGTTTTTTTGCTGTTAAGAGTCTCAAGGAAAATGAATGTATCGCAGCTGCCACTTTTACTTCAGTGAGTGTCGTGAAATCTCTACAGTTTTGAAGATCTAATCAAATTGCTAACTGGAAGTAGTTTGGCGATTCCAATTCTGCCATTCCGGCAAGGCGGGGTCTCCACACACATACTAGGTTCCATTCAGAACCCCTTTAAGCTCATCATCTTTTTGAGAAGGGGAACAAGGAGAGTTTCTATCTTCAATCATGAGCTTTTGAAGTGGGTCTATGATGGTATTTACGTCTATTACTTAAAATACTAACACCATTTTCGAAGTGTTATGATGAATTTTGAACAGATTTTTGTAGGGGCACTGATGAATAATGATTAAAACTAGAAGGGTACTTGTAGGAAAAATATGTGGTGACTGAATATTGGCAAACCTCAGTGGCATACATGTGAATGACTCGGGTGAAAGTGCAATCTAATGGTTAATCAAGTCCCTCAATTATCATCCCAAGACACTAAATCAGTCACTGCTTAGAAAGTGTCGATTAGAAAGTGTCCCAAGCATTTCATTGATAACTCAACAAAACCGTCCCTGTTCTGCACACTATTCTTTTCCATTTTATTACATTGTCATTTCTCCTTCCTATTTGCCAATCAAATAGGGAAATTCTATAAGGTAGAAAATCCAATGTATGGAGTACATGTCAAAAATGTATGAATAACAAACATGGTATAAGCCATAAACATATGATTGACTTGATGAATTGACCCACTAAGCAGGTAGATCGAGCACCTATAATAAATGGGAGCTGACCAAAAGTATTCCAGCAGTCAAAATGCAATGTGCATGTCTGCAGCTCACATGGTGTGAGTAACATTAAGGTTTTCCAATAGAAGCCTAATAAATATACACCCCATCCAAAGAATTGGGTAAATTTGTATACACAGATTTAAAATGCATTTCACATCCTTTAACTCAAAAGCAGTCAAGTCTCAATCATTCATCTTATCTCTCTGAGCAGACAAACTCTATATGCTTATAATACTAGTAAAATAAAGAAATGAACATTTACCTTCAGATAATCAGTTAGTGAATCAACCTGGAGACGGTGCTCAGACCCTAAAACAAGGTCTAGCAATACACAGATGCTCTCAATGTCTATGCTCTTTTGCTTGTCTTCTGAGGAAATGAGGAACATGAAACTACAGGTTAACTACAAGCAAAAGAGCAACATGAAACTACAGGTTAACTATAAAAGTAACTTCGAAAGCATCATGGAAATAGTGCAGATTATATGAAAACCTACATACCTGTCAAGCAGTAGTGAAATGCATATGAATAGAAATCTGTGAAATTTTGAGGCCTCCTGACCTTCATATCATGATAGGAATAGTATCAATATCTCTTTTTTTTTCTTTTCTAATCAAAATCTTTTTTTTTTTTTTCTGACATGAATGGAAGGTTTGTCTCAGTCAAAAGGCTATCCAATCCACACCATATATAAGGAGTCAGCCCCCAGTAATCAATATGGCTCTGCCAGTAGACTGGACAAGTCAGCCTGAGCACCAAATCTTAAATCTCAGATAAATGTAACCACATTCACTTAAATCATAAGACTGCGCACACCTCATTTTATGAAGCCCTTTTCCAAGACCAAAATTTAATATTCTCAGTGATACCTTGATCCTTGGATAGGCAATGTAATCAAGTGGACTTGATTCAATCCATATTCCAACTTTAAGGCCTGGGTTATTATTGGGTCATATTCAAGACCACATACTGGACACCTAACCACGAATTAGTAAGCAAAGATTACCAGGCATTTTAATTAGTGGGCTACCAAATACAGGTGGTTTTTGTTTTGTTGTTATGGACCTGAATCCAAATTTGAACCTTAAGTACAGACATTAGACTACCCATTTTGAATCCCAGTTCATGCTTGCAATTACTGGAACTTGAAGCACAGCCTGGGCCCGAGTCCAAGCAATTCAGCTCTGATCAGAAATTATGAAACATCAAGAACCTGGCCAACTGCCAGTTTCAGTCACTTTATCATAAAGATATTTCCTATCTAGAGACCACAGAAAATGCATCTGTGGAATGGACCCAAATCCAGTGAAGAGTCACCCCAAGATTGACCATTTAGGATCCTTGTTCATGTTTGAAATTGCACTAGAAAAAGGCCCATGGACCATCTGAATTCAGACAGTCTTAACCTAGCAAGTCAAATACAGCACTGAATAACAGAACAGACTCTGATTCCTCTGGTAGTGTGACAAGGGTCCTGTTAAAGGTAGCCCAGCATGGCATCTGAATCTGAATCATTGACAGCACTAGCAAATCCGTTGATACAATCCATTCATTACACAAGGATGACAGCACAAGCAATCTAGATATACCGCTAACCCCTTGTTGCATAGTCTGCAAGTATGTTTAACAAAAATGTACACTGGCAACCCAAATTTTAAAAGGAACATGCCACAGAATGAAGGGTTAAGGTAAGCTTCTGATTGGATATCGACACCATCCTGGAGCATCAAATTGGTTGACCAAAAAATCATCCTACCAGCCACACATGCATGTAGTCATGCACTCCATCAAACTATATTTCTGCAGAGACTCCACCCACTCTACTTTCTTGCTATGAAGCACCAAAGCAGTGGAGAAACATGCAGCCAGATTTCTTACCTCTTTCTCCAGTTCTGGGAGTGCCTTTTTCATCTTACTGATATTGTCTGCCCGCAGTGCTTTTAGGCCTCTTCGCCACTCTTCCTATTGCAAACAAAATGAGATAATGGTACAAACAGGAAAGCCCAGAATGATGCAATATTTGTTGCACATAATAGTATATCACAGCATTCACTTTATCGCTATTATCCCCAATAATATCTTTTTGGTAGGTAGCCAATGAATTATCTCATAGAAAACAGATATTTTCATCTATCCCAGATTTTATCAATAATATTAGAGGTATTATTGACAGTATCAGAGATATCATAAACATTATCTATAATTTACAATATTATTGAAGATGTTATAGACATTATCTCTAATTAATCAATAGTATCAGAGACATTATCATTTTATTACAAATTATTGCCTGAAGCATGCCTTTGACAATTTCTTCCTTTATTTCTTCTCAAACAACCGTTATAACCTCTTTAAATCATTAAAAACTCATATATATCTAGCATATATTGTTTACATATGTTTATGTCAATATATTTACATATGTTTATGTCAATATATACTTAATTTTCATCTATTATAGTCATACAAAATCTGTTGGGGTTATAGGTATGAGCCTCTTACATATTTTTATTGGTCATTAAATGTTGAAATTAAAAGCAATATATTTTGCTTAAATGTGTACATATTTCGAAGATTAGTTGGCTTACATGTGTACAGCATGTACATGCCACATGTATGCTTGAGAGTTTACCCACATGAATTGCAAACTCTTTCTCTCTCCTACTTCCAAAAATCCCAAGACTTATCGAACTAGTGAAATTTCACCCAGACGCTAACGTGTCTGAGTATATGGTGTACACAGGTATCTAAGTAATTTTCCTTTATATTTATCTTAATTTATAATAGAGTTTATTAATTCTTTGAACTTTTTAATTTTTTATAATGTCAAAAAAAAAAAATATTATCTCCGCAGAAAGCGATGATATATTTTTTTGGGAACACTGATGTATCCTTAATTACTGATAACGAAAACACAAATCAATCATAATGAAGCAACCAAGCTGAGAAGTCAAATGCAATCATATAATGATACTAGCTACACAAAACAATAATTACTCAACTATCAAGACCTCACAGCAGTTTTAGAACTGTTTACTTGATGGTTTGTAGATTAGATAAATAAATGTTGCCATCCTCAAAAATAATCTGTCATTTCAGCTGGACTGTAGCGAACATTTACATGTTGAATAATAACAATGCATGTAGACATGAGGTAAATAACACAATAACTAAAATAAGAATTAAAGGATCCTGTTATGCCATATGAGACAAGAAAAGAAGAACGGAAAAAAGGAAAATAGCATACCAAGGTGAAGTAGCCTTGCTTGGCAGCTTTCATTTTCCTGACAAAACAGTTCTAATCAACCAAACGCACAAATATAGACTGAAAAATCAACAGACAGCATGCATTTAATAACTTACCATGCAAGCATTAGTATCCGGACATCAGTGTGGTCTACTTCCAAATCTGCACAAAGGGATTCAATTCCTTCTGGCCTGTCAGAAAATGCAAAGAGTGTAAGGAGACACGTTGAAAAGAAAGAAAGAAAGAGAGAGAGAGAGAGAGAGAGAGAGAGAGAGAGAGAGACAGACAGACAGACAGAAAGAAAGAAAGAAACAAAGACATACAGAAAGAAAGAAAGACAGGCAGACAGAAAGAGAGA
>JAYJMB010005718.1:0-11704 GCA_036873735.1 Pouteria campechiana
TATATATATTTGCCAGTGGCCAGAAAATAACTAACAAGTATACGATAAAAAAAAGGCAACTTAAAAATTAACTACAATAACACTGGAATAGAAGCTGTCTGCTAAAATAAAATTTTGAATATTTCTTTCACTCCTGAAGAACATTGATTGACTAAAAATCAGTTGTGATCAACATGAAAGGCTGGAATGAGCATATCTGACTATCATCCAACAGCAAAAAGAACAATCCAGAAGTCTTCAACAATATTTCTATATTACTTCTCTCCAAGACCCTATTAGAACATTAAGAGTACATCAGATCTCTCTACACAGCTGCATTCCTCTACGATTTAAATAATAATTTATGCAACCTTGTCAGTGATCATAGCATTTGGCATCATTACATGCAGTACTGTCAAGGCCTCCAATTGTATAGCTCAGTTGACTGACATCAAATGTAACTGTTTATCACCTTCAAAATTTTCAACTGGATATCAATGACAGGGGACAGGAAAACATTTACTGACTTTTGATATCATTGCTGAGTATTAGAATTCCTCATTGGCATTGAAAACACTGGGAAACATGGGGCAGAAATTTAAATTGAAGTGAAAATTTTAAATTGAATAGAAAATTTCACAGATCTTAAGATATGGAAATTTACACATTTAGGAACCAAAATGTTGTTAAAAACAACCATGCTGACAAGTTTTCATTTTACATGTATATTATCCCATAATATCAGTTTGTATTTCCTTATATCCCTCTCTATAAAAATTACCACTCAATCTGAAATAAATATCACAATTTCTAGACAACTAGAGCATAAAAGGAAAATCTTCAGCAGAAAAAACCTACATGCTTCATGTCTTGCTTCTCTTTGCTGCAAACCAACACCTGACCTGACAGTTTCAATATGATGTCCTTTGTGAATACATATGACAAACCACCTAGAAACATCAGGAGTAAGTGGTCAGCAATATTGAAAGAATACTCTAAAGCCTTAATGAAAAGGCAAAAATAAAATTGACACTCTGACGCGCATGTAAAATACCAATATTAAACCTCATACTTGAATAAAATTTAGATAAGGAACCAGAAACCAGAATAATAAATTGATGGAAGTACAAAATTGGGGATAAGACAGGAGATTTTAGTTTAGAAAGGAGAAATGCTTTGACAGACTGTTTGGGAAGATCAAGCAGCTAACAACCATTATTTGTAATGTCTCACATATTGAGGATGAAGGAAAAATGATCTAGCGGATGCTCAAATACAATATCATTAAATCACCTCATGACCTAGGTGTGATTTGAGTCATGTCTTGCAAATACTAACAACAAAATACTACGGAATAAGTTGACGAACATTTCAAAATGGCTGTGATTTTGTAGAGTTTTTCTTTCTCTGTCATTTTCTTTGATGGCCATTGCAGACTATTTTCTTTCAAAACGGCAGTGACTGCACACTCATTAATTCATGTGATCAAAGTATGCAGTGAGTTGTAGTGGAGTAGATATAAGCTAGTTAGCATGCATTTTCATGTTGTTCCTTCTAATGGCATATATGTAGATAGCATAATAACCAGAATGAAGCACAAAAATCCAGTGATTCCACAGAAATTCACGCAGCATACACAAAATTATTGCTGCACTAACTATCAGGTGTAGGGATAAAGAAGGCTAACCAAGTTTGAGAAATAAATCTGAGATAACAGCCAAGATATGCTCATTGGAAATGAGACCAGGAGCACTGACCAGATTGGCAAACACATTACATATAGATTCCAGTGCAATTGACTGTGGGGTATCCATTCCATCATAATTTAACTGACTCCCACTGATCTGAGAGATGATGCTAACAATGTGAAGATTGATCATCTCTCTTAAGATCTCCATAGCTTGTGTTGCACTATCATCCTCAAATGACAACAGACCTGAAAATAAAATATTTGAGCTTCTTATCAGTGTTTTACAGAAGAAAGTTATAAACAGCAAATTTAGCTATCCCAAACATTTATATAGAAACTAACTTTTGTTCATTTCTATAGTCATGACAGTGGAAGAAAGCATGCAACCATTTTCGTAAATACGAAAATTCGAATGCACTGAAAATGATGTTGCATCAAATGCAAACATGCAGGAATCCTTGCCTTCATGTCAATATGCATCCAACTTTTTAGTCATACAATTTTGCATTTTATCCAGTTATTATCACTTGTTTTAGGAGATTGTTTTACGAGATGTGTAAAAAACATGCGTTTGTTGATCTTTCCATCACCAGTATCACACAAGTTTTGTGAAGCTAATTGCAACAGAAATTTTGTCAAACAATATTGACGTTACATGATAGAGGTGTCCATTTTCCACCAGATTAAAAAAAATGATTTCCCCTCTTTCAAATCCAAGCATGAATTTGATTAGAATTAAGTACATAATATCTGCTTAACTTGAAAATATGCACAGATATTATTTCTATTACATTCCATGCCAAGAAGTAGCATTTTCCTCAGCTTTCCTTTGCCTTTAAACTAAATTGTTTCCATGCTCACGAGTCAGAGCTTTGATTTGAAACAATTCAAGAGTTACTGAAACAATGTTGGTGAGATGAAGATACTTAAAAATTTTACAGAAAGGCTTTTTTTTATTTTTATTACTTTATATTGCATACAAAAAGTTAAGAAAGATCAATAATAAGATTGATTCCTATGGCCCAGCAGTGAAGTTACATGGTTGATCATCATCATCATCAAAAGCTGCTTCCCACCTACATGGGGAAGTTACATGTTTGATATTGCCTGATATTTTTGCATATCACAAGATAATCACCATATCCAGGACAGTATTGAATGATAAAAGGTATATTTACCATACAATTAGTGTCTATATCATCAACAAGAGATAGATAATTTCAGCCAATACAATCAGCAATATAGGCAACACAAGGAAGTGCACTTTTTCCCAAAGCAACATATCAATTCCATGTCCTCTGACTAGAAGACTGCGAACTAAGATTGCATTTCATCTCAATGTCAAAAATCAAGCAAAATGTTTAAAGAACATCGCAACAAGAAGAAATTAAATTGCATATATCCAGCTGACATGTACGACATCTTAGTAATCCATAAGTAGAAATCACAAGATGATGATCATAGTAGACAGATACTCTGCTCATCAGTCTGACAAACATGTGCCTAAAGTGTGGACCATTGGTCACTATTTCTTAAATTTTCAATTCAGATGATCTGATAATTAGACCGCCTATCTTTTAGCACAATGTGTGCCACATTACCCTCTGCTTCAAATTCCACGGCTGGACAAGTTAGCAAGTTCTTCGAGTAAAGCAGTATTTGAACAGGTTTCTTGAACAAAATGGAAGTAATCGGTGCATTCCACAATATAAGTTGAAGAATATGAAAAGAGAAAATCTCCAAATTTCTAAATTCAATACACCAGATGGCCTACCTGCAATTGTTCTGAATATTAGTGGAAGATTTCTTATCCATGCATTCCGATGTGCTTCATGAAGCTTGTCCAAGCCACTCTTTAACAAGGTAGATGAGGATATAACAGTGTCAACTGGATTATCACCACCATTAGACACGTATGACACAAGAGAAACAATAATGTTCTCAACTTCAGATATAGGTACTTCTACTCTTGATTCAAAAAGCACTCCCAGGATATTAAGAATGTGTCTTGTAAGCATTGTGTGATGGCTACCCATAAGCTTATATAAATCTGGTAATAACTTAAATGCAACTTTCTTTGACAAGAATGGGAAAATAAGTTTCAGTGTATTTAGCATATGGATGACCTCCATATGCTTCAGTTTGGATGGTAATTCATTTTTTGACCCATCAGAGATTCTTATGGCACTCATTTCAGCTGCCAGAGGCATGTTAAGTTCAAACATAGATGCTACCATTTTGCTTGCCTTTTTACCGACAACAGATTCAAAAGACATAAAAACCTTCTCCAGGCATCCTTGGGCACATTTCCGAACCTGCAAGGAAAAAAAAGTTATTTTCGATCATAAGCAGCCTTTTTGGGACAACCATCAGAGTTTGATCATTCATCATATTAGTGCAAATTCATTCTTTTTTGGTACAAAAATCATTCATGAGGAATTCATTGCTAATTGTCACTGTTTTCAAACAGTTCACAAACTGCAAACAATCCCCCCAAAAAAGGTATGAAAAGAAAGCAACTTTGAGCATTGCAATACCTTGGGACGTCGGTCCACAGAGAATCCAAGGAGTGTCTCGAGGGGCAACCCAACAGCATCCCAATCCCCCACATCACAAAGCGGCAACGCAAACCCCAATGTCTTGACAAGTGACCTCAGTGTTGCTGCAGACACCTTCTCAGGCAGCCCACGCAGGAGGTTGTCAAGGACGGTAGCAGCTTCATTGGCCTTGTGCCGCGTCAAGGACTCTAGAGGGACATGCGGGAGGAGGACGGAGAGGAATGAAGCGAGTGCGGAGGTGGCGTCGGGATCGAGGGAGGTGGAATTCTGGATGGAGGAGATGGCAGCGGCCAAGTAGGCAGGAGGGGTGAGAGGGAGGCCTTCGTCGAGAAGGATGGAACGAATGGCGGCCGCGGAAGCGCAGAGGTGGCGGTGTTGGGGGGCGGAGGACTTCCTGTAGCGTTGGAGAAGGGCGGCGCAGATGTCTGAGGAAGCATCTACCTTGATTGTAGCTTCGTCGTCGTCGTCGTCTTCTTCTCGTGGGTTTAAATTCAAGGGCGGAGGTTTCTTCTGCTGATCTTTGCCCTGCTTCCTAGCCATTTGGTAGTGGAGGGTTTTGAGAGGGGTTTTTAGGAGTATGGGGAATTAAAAACCGGGAGGCTTTTAGCTGGTAGCCTGGCGGCCGCGTACGAGGCCTGCTAGTTGAAGACTTGGGAGTTGGTAGGGGTGCAATGCAACCTGATTTTAGCTTAGGGGTGAATTGAAATTCTTTTGGGGTTTAAAATAAGAGATCAATGTAACTTCAGTTTGGAAGGTTAAGGGCCTGTTTGGGCCCACGGGTGGTTGCGCAACGCAAAAGCACTTTTTAAAACACTGCCTTCCTTCTTTTTAGTCTTTGGCTAAATACTACTCTACATAACTTTTTTTCACCCTAAAAGCTTAAAAACAACGTTTTCATTCCATAGACTCCTTGTGTTAACAAATTTCAAGATTCTTCATCTCATTTAAAAGATAAGGTTGTAAACATGTAAAATCATATTTATATGGGGTACAAAATCAATCAAAGTTTCTTTTCTTTACAATCAGTAAGTTTTTTTTATTGATCTATATTAATATTATTTTTTTAGATTATAAAAATAATTTTTATTTATATATTTTTTATTTCAATTTTTCACTATGGTAATTGATTTTTAATATAAACAATGTGCATAATATTATTTTTTTTACATATATATGTTTATTTTTAACCGATAAATAATAAATCTCATACATATTCAGAAGAATATTTTGCTGCTAAGTTTAAATTTTTTGAAATGCAGGAATCTATTTTCTTTACAAAATGAGACTTTATTTATTTAGTATGTAGCTTAAACTAATGAATTTCATTAAAATCCTTTGTAAAATAAAAATTATTTATGAAAATATTAATCATATATTAAATTAAAATTAATAAAAATAATGCTAAGGTTTTACACAAATGCTTTGAAATAATTATTAAATAAATAATATTTTATATTTTCTCAAAATTATTTTTTAAGATTTAATAATTTGCATAATTCTTTTAAAAATAATAAATAATGAAGTTAAAGTATAATTCTTTTATCCTTTTTAGTCATTTATATAATAAAAGTACTTTCATTATATTATAGCTAAACAAACATCTAATACCATAATTACTTAAAAAAAATATCTTCCTTCAAGTATTTTTACTAAAGTTCTACTCCTAACACCCTTCAAGTATTTTTACTAGCCGGCCACTCTCAATAATTCAAATGGATGGCTTTTAATATATCAAGAAAATTTGGAGTGTTGACCAATTGATCCCATATTTCTCCTCCTTTGATCCAATATTTCCTCAGCTCCGTCTTCTTCCACCTCTCACTCTCACAGCCTCCTTCTTTGATCCCATATTTCCTCAGCTCCGTCTTCTTCCACCTCTCACTCTTACAGCCTCCCTCTTTGATCAGATATTTCCTCAGCTCTTCTTCCATCCCTCACGCTAACTTCCCCCTGGCTATTTTACACATATTGGATCTTGATCGTCTTTTTCTCGTGCGTGGGTGTGTTGGGCGATAGGCTTCATCTACAGTGATTTACAAAGGTACTTATCTTTGCTGCTGGGTTTGCTGGAATAGATACTACCACACAAGTTTTGTGCCCTTGAAATTCGATTTTGTTTTTTAGTTCTAATTCAAATTTTCTAAAGCCTAAGTGTAAATATAAAAAGAAAATACAAATAATATCCACTAGCGCTGGATATTATTTGTTAAAGATATATAAATATGTAGATAAATAAATATCACATTAATTTATAATTTATAAGAATATTTTTCTTCTTTAATTTCTTTTAAGGCAAGGAATTAAAAACGGTAGAAAATTTTCTTTCGGCTAGGCAAATAATAAAATGCGTACCAGCGATCTTTCAAACATTGTCCTAATTTTCATTCAAACAATTCCTTTTCTTTTTCTTTTTCTTTTTCTTTTTTTATGCAAAGTCATTGTTATGCATTTTTAAGAAATATGTCTCTTATCATGAAAAATTTATGATTGTTTGCTTTGGCTCTTGATTTAGAGAGGCAATGGCAGAGAGCGCTGTGAAGTTCCTACTTGAAAAATTGAGCGACCCCATAATTGCAGAAGCATTACTACTGTGGGGCGTAGGCCGTGAATTCGGGAAGATAAAGCTTGAGCTTGAGAATATGCAAGCCTTCTTGAGGGATGCTGACAGAAGAAGAGAGAGCAGTGAAGAATTCAAATCTTGGGTGAGACAAGTAAGAGAAGTCGCATATGATATAGAATGATCCTCGACGAATTTGTGTATTGTACTTACGCGCCACGGAGCAGGGGATTTAAAAGTTTAATCCATAGAACATTTCGCCTTCCAAAGAATATTTATTACAAGCACCGATTTGCCAATCGCTTGCGAGAAATCAATGAAAATGTTCGTGAAATTTCAAAAAGAAGAAATCGATACAATCTCAGCCGGATAGAAGAAGGAACAAGCCTTCATAATGCTAGCGAAGGATGGCAACGCAATATAGAGGCTAGTATCTTCAAAGAAGAGGATCACATTGTAGGGATGAAGAAAGAATTTGAGTTGATAGTTAGATGGCTGCTAGAGGGAGATCAAAGGCTCACTGTGATTTCGGTGACGGGTATGGGAGGGCTGGGCAAAACCACCCTGGTCTCTAAAGCTTTAAAGCATTCTGAAGTGAAGAAGTTCTTTCACTGCTCAGCCCATGTTTCTGTCTCACAGACTCCAAGAATTACAGAGTTACTGCAAAGCATCGTAAAGCGACTTCTCAAGAGTAGCAAGGAGGCTGCCCCAGATCAACTAGCCACCATGGATGCCAGAGACTTAAGGCAATTGATTATACATCATCTACAGCTCAGAAAATATGTTATTGTGTTAGATGATGTTTGGAGCGTAAAAGACTGGGAAGATATAAGTTGTATATTTCTAGATCACCAATGCAGAAGTAGGTTAATGGTGACAACAAGAAATGTTGAGGTGGCTCGTGCAGTGGGGGAAGGACGACATACATGTGCGCTTCAACCACTAAACCAAGAAGAGGCATGGGAACTATTCAACAAGAAGGCATTTAGAAATGAGCCTTGCCCTTCTCATCTCGAGCCATTGGCTCGAAGCATGGTAGAAAAATGTGAAGGCCTGCCACTTGCGATTGTTGCCATGGGAGGTCTATTGTTGACAAAAGAACAGAATATGAACGAATGGAATAATGTCTACAATAGTTTAAATTGGCAGCTGAGCAACAACCCGATGTTTCAAAGCGTGTATAACATATTGTTGCTTAGCTTCTATGATTTGCCATATTACTTGAAGCGTTGTTTTCTAATCCCAATTTCAGATAAAGCATACGGCCTTCTGCTTCAGCTCTTGCTATGAATCCAACCCCCGCAATTTTGAGAAACCGAAAGAACTTGGCCTCCATTAGGCACGCCCAATCATCATCGATCGGAATTCTTCGAAATCGATAAGCCCTTCGCCATTTCTATCAACCCATCTAATCATTAGAATACAATCTTGGAGGATGCAATTGTTATGAGCCAAGCTGATCAGCACTCTCTGTAGTTCCTTGCCTGATATGAAGCCGTTCCTGTCTGAGTTGAACACTAGGAAAGCATCCATGAGATCTTCCTTGCTGCCGGTTACAGAGCCTGAAACCTGAGATTTGGTTTTGGGTCTTTCTGTGCTTAAGGTAGATGGCCGAGAGGGGCTGTTTGAGTTCGACGAAAGCGTAGGGTAGGCTGAATTCGAAATTGGGTATGACAGAGTGCTTGAATTAGAGCTCCCGCTTTCGCTTCCCTGCCTCCCTGGAGCCACAGCAGCAGCCGTGGAAGGCAGTACTCTCCTAGAGCTCGACCCAACGCCGCCCAAGCCCTCTCTATTACTGGAAGAACCTTTCGGAGAGTCGGGAGGAGACAGGTCTGTGCTTGGGGGGAGGAATCGGACGGAGGTTGCGTTCCTTTCTCATGGGAGTTGGTAGGGGTGCAATGTAACCTGATTTTAGCTTAGGGGTGAATTGAAATTCTTTTGGGGTTTATAAATCAACGTAACTTCAGTTTGGAGGGTTAAGGGCCTTTTTGGCCCATGGGTAGTTGCGCAACGCAAAAGCACTTTTTAAAACTGTCTTCTTTTTTTTCAGTCTTTGGCTAAATACTACTCTACATCACTATTTTTCACCCTAAAAGCTTAAAAACAACGTTTTCATTCCATAGACTCCCCGCGTTAACAAATTTTAAGATAATATTACTCTTCTTTATCTCATATAAAAGATAAGATCGTAAATATGTAAAATCATATTCATATGAGATACGAGTATTATCATCAATTAAAGTTTCTATTTCTTTACAAATTTTTTTACTAATGTATATTAATATTATTTTTTAAAAATTATAAAATAATTTTTAATTTTATATTTCTTTTTTATTTTAATTTTTTACTATGGTGATTAATTATTAATATAAATAATATGCATAATATTATTTCTTTCTTTACATATTTATGTTTGTTTTTAACTGATAACCAATAAATCTCATACATATTTAGAAGAGTATTTTGCTGTTATGTTTAAATTTTTTGAAATGCAGGAATCCTTTTTCTCTACAAAATGTGATTTTATTTGTTTAATGTGTAGCTTAAACTAATGGATTTCATTAAAATTCTTTGTAAAATAAAAATTATTTATGAAAATATTAATCATATATTAAATCAAATTTTATAAAAATAATGCTAAGATTTTACACAAGCACTTTGAAATAACTATTAAATAAATAATATTTTATCTTGAAATTATTTTTCAAGATTTAATCATTTGAATAATTCTTTTGAAAATAACAAGTAATGAAGTTAAAGTATAATTCTTTTATCCTTTTTAGCCATTTGCATAATAAAAATATTTTCATCATATTATACCTAAACAAATATCTAATACCAAAATTACTTTAAAAAAATATTTACTAAAGTTCTACTCCAACACCCTTCCAAACCGAGCCTAACATTTATATAAGTCCTTTATATATTTATTTTCCATCTATGTAGTTCCCTCTCATGTGACCCATGCTACGTACATAAAGCAAAACTTATCCGTCCAAAATGAGGCAGGCAATGAATATTTGTGGTTGAAGTTGATAGAAAAAGTAAGAGCGGACGACAGCACTAAGGGCCTGTTTAGCCTGGCGGTGGTTTTTAAGCACTTACAGGAAGCGCGTTTGCAAGTAGAGCTTTTGGAAAAGCTCCAAATCCGAGCTTCCGTGTAAAAGCCATATTCCGGCTTTTACGGTTTGAAAAGCGCGTCTTCATATTTCAGCCAAACACAGTAGAATCGCGTTTTGGCTGCAAAAAGTGCGTTTACACTCTCAAAACGCCAGGCCAAACAGGCCCTAAGTAGAGTTTCTTTTGAAATTATTCCTTCATTCGTGTTAGGGCAGGAGAAGAGAAACTTTAATTTACGGGGCCGAGCGAGACCTTAGCCTGCAATAACTCATCCTTGTCATTTGGCGGATCTTTACCATCATCCGTAGCTGTCCTCTCACTCTGCAAAATACTCTTCCTTCCCCTCTCTCTCTCTCTCTCTCTCTCTCTCTCTCTCTTCATTGGCTAGCCGACAACAGCAGCTGGAGTTTGTTTTGAAATTTCATGAGCCGCGGATTGGTCAGTTTTGAAATTGATGCTGAGATTATTATTTGTTTTCTTTTGTGGTGGACTGGTGGGGGCAGGAGGTGCCAGGACTGACCCACCTGGCCGGCACAATAATTCAACTTGTCCATCATTCCCATTTCTCTCAATAATTCAACTGGATGGCTTTTAATATATCAAGAAAATTTGGAGTGTTGACCAATTGATCCCATATTTCTCCTCCTTTTATAACATATTTCCTCAGCTCCGTCTTCTTCCACCTCTCACTCTCACAGCCTCCTTCTTTGATCCCATATTTCCTCAGCTCCGTCTTCTTCCACCTCTCACTCTTACAGCCTCCCTCTTTGATCAGATATTTCCTCAGCTCTTCATCCATCCCTCAGGCTAACTTCCCCCTGGCTATTTTACACACATTGGATCTTGATTGTCTTTTTCTCGTGTGTGGGTGTGTTGGGCGATAGGCTTCATCTACAGCGATTTACAAAGGTACTTATCTTTGCTGCTGGGTTTTCTGGAATAGATACTACCACACAAGATTTGAGCAATTGAAATTCGATTTTCTTTTTTAGTTCTAATTCAAATTTTCTGAAGCCTAAGTGTAAATATAAAAAGAAAATACAAATAATATCCACTAGCGCTGGATATATACTAGGTAATTAATGTGAATTATGAAATAAATAAAGATAAAACACATAAGAAAGAATCATGAGAAGTACAAATAATAACAAAAAAAAATAATTGTTAAAGATATATAAATATGTAGATAAATAAATATCACATTAATTTATAATTATAAGATTATTTTTCCTTTTTAATTTCTTTTAAGGCAAGGAATTAAAAACGGTAGAAAATTTTCTTTCGGCTAGGCAACTAATAAAACGCGTACCTGCGATCTTTCAAACATTGTTCTAATTTTCATTCAAACAATTCCTTTTCTTTTTCTTTTTCTTTTTTCTTTTTTTATGCTAAGGCATTGTTATGCATTTTTAAGAAAAATGACTCATGTGTCTCTTATCATGAAAAATTTATGATTGTTTGCTTTGGCTCTTGATTTAGAGAAGCAATGGCGGAGAGTGCTGTCAAGTTCCTACTTGAAAAACTGAGCGACCCCATAATTGCAGAAGCATTACTGCTGTGGGGCGCAGGCCGTGAAGTCGGGAAGATAAAGCTTGAGCTTGAGAATATGCAAGCCTTCTTGAGGGATGGTGACAGAAGAAGAGATAGCAGTGAAGAACTCAAAACTTGGGTGAGACAAGTAAGAGAAGTCGCATATGGTATAGAATGCATCCTCGACGAATTTGTGTATTGTACTTACGCGCCACGGAGCAGGGGATTTAAAAGTTTAATCCATAGAACATTTCGCCTTCCAAAGAATAT
>JAYJMB010005721.1:15289-54813 GCA_036873735.1 Pouteria campechiana
TTGATGTCTCCTCGCAAGCAACCTGAATATGTGGGCACCGAAGAGGTATTTACCTCACAGATTTCTTTTTCTTTTTTATTATTTATGGTCATTGCTTTAGGCATTAAAAGAAATTGTGTAAATTCTAACATTCTGACACTTGGCAATCTTGCAGGACCCTACATGTATTATATGTCGGCAGTATTTATTTCTTTCTGCTGTTGTTTGCAGCTGTCAATCATCTGCTTTTGTATGTTTGGAGGTATAACCTGCCAGTATTGTTTAGATACATGCTTTTGTGTGTGTGAATTTCATTTGCTTGCACTGCACATTATCTTTTGGCTTTATTGTCATCAATGTTTTTTTTTTCTTTCCTCTTTAAGTTTCTCATTGAACAAGTTTAATAAGAACAGAAAGGGTATAGAAAAATACTCATCGAGAAGTGCAAGAAGTGGCAAAGCACATGAAGATCTTGTTAATGCCTTAATTTGTAATAGCCTTTATCTGGTTAGGCAAAGCTAGGGCTTAAACTGAAACGTGCAAGCACTCTGCCAGCTCTGCTAGTACATCAAAGAGATTTATGATATGCTTCAATTTTCTTTTTGGGTCAATTTATGCCATTTTGCTGATTTATATTGAGACTCCAAGAGTTACTGAAATTCCTTGGCTCAAGTTTGATATCTTGATACCTGATCATGTCTCTTTCATGGATCTTATGTTGACTTCCTACAAATCCTTCTATCCCTGGGCCGTATGTTCTGTATTACTGTTGGCATCTGGCATCACTTCTCATGATGGGACTTCTTACCAAGCTGATATATTGGTTTGTTATATTTTTTTTCTTGGATGAATGATCTGCGATATGCTAAAAATATATTTCCTTGGTGAAAAATTCCTTGTATCCCTGTGATGAATTGCATAATTTTTCTTCCCTTCCCCAAAAGATTACAATTCTTTGCAATACTGGTTAGTGAAGATGTGATGTTCTCATGACTTCTTTGGCATGTAGCTGCTCTATTTGCAAGGTATTGTAAGTTTGCAATTAATGTCATGTTTGATCTATCCCAGTTTTGCATGTCAAGAGCAACATTGAGCCTCTTTATATATAGCCTATTTTCCCTCTTCTCTTGGATATGCTAGACCATCCGAGCTTCATTTTCTTTAGTGTTTAGCTGCTGTTTCTGTTAGCCTAACCCTATGATGGTGTTCTAGTGGCATGGATTTTCTACCAAGTTGTCTTTTACATCCTTTTTATCTCATTGCATAATTTAATAAACTTTGCATTTGAAAGTGAACCCACAGGATTTTTTTTTTTTTCAGTAATGTTAGAATAGAAATCTAGGTGAGAAGTTGGTTCTTGACAACCTTTGCTTGTTATGAAAAGAATGAAAGAACAATATGAACTCTATGATCCTTAATTTTTCTTGAATTACATTTTAAGATAGAGCATTTCTTTTCTTTTATGAATAGAGGTGCAGCTCATGCTTAATATTTTACTTGCACCAGGTGGCATTTGCACAAGAATTTATCCATCATAAGTTTCTACTGCATCTGAGAATTATTTTGCACATAACATGCATGGGTATTGATGCCACTTTAAATTGTTGATGCTGATTTCATAATTTTTAAAGTTTTCAGTGGCTTAATTTCTGCTGCATTGTTTGTTACCTTTTTGTGATGCAATCAGAATAGGATTGTCATGTAGATTTGGTTGCACACTTCTTTTAGCCTGTCAATTCTTTTCTTTAGTTTTGCATG
This sequence comes from Pouteria campechiana, assembly GCA_036873735.1. Taxonomy (NCBI): domain Eukaryota; kingdom Viridiplantae; phylum Streptophyta; class Magnoliopsida; order Ericales; family Sapotaceae; genus Pouteria; species Pouteria campechiana. The sequence goes on from JAYJMB010005721.1 coordinate 17,027, forward strand.
CTTTTCTTTGTGGGGCTAAATTTCTTGTTTGTTTCAGGATTAAAAGAGGAACTCATTGCCAAATTATATTTGTTTTATTTGTCTATGGTGCAGCATTGGGAGCACCTTTGCGAATGCAATCCCAGCAAACATCGCCTTCTTTATCGTCAAACGCTTGCAGAACTTAGCGACTTGGTCCACAAGGTTACTCCTATTTCTATGGGTCCTTGGAATTTGGAGGTGGCAACCCAAAGTATGACTTGTCTACATGAAATTTCAAGCTGTGATCAGTCAGATGCTTTAATTAAAAAGGTCTAGTGCTGCCTTTTTATTCTCTGGAAAGAAATTACTTTGGCCACTTGGCAAAATTACTTTGCACTCCAATAGATTCTTGTACATTTATTATATTGGAAAATCACTTCTAGCTTATTGTCACTATTCCCATTAGGTAATATCTCAAACATGGTATGTTTACACTGTTTCTAACCCTTTGTGTAAGTGGAAATGTTGTCCTTTCAGCTTTTAAGTTCTGCGATGTATATTTTTAACAAGGTTTTTCATGTCTTATTCAACTAACAAGTTTATTCATGAGCCTGGCACTTTACATTGTGGAGACTAACCTTTCAATTCCAAGAGCCCAATCCACCACATAATGTTGGCCTTGTTAACTGCCTTAGCAACAATTGCACCAAAAACATGTTGGATTTACAGGCCTTTCACATCTACCATCCTAGCAGTTGGAGATTGCAATAGTAGCCAACGTTTGGCTTTGCTCTGGTGGTCATACAAGCACTAGCGTCAAATCAGCACAATGCTGGACATTTTCTCTACTTGTTCATATCCATGATGTGGCGTCTGTTCCTGCATATAATAATTCCTGTTCCCCATTTGTGCACCATGATTACAACAGGTGTTGTATTTATGTTTTTTGAGTTGTCTTCTCCATCACCAGCAACTGTTATACAATTGTAAATTTTATCACAAGAAAGGAAAAGAATTGATGCATTTCTTTACCCTCATCTTTGTTTGGTTGATCAGTAATTGCTGTTCCAGTCTCATTTTTTGTCGACCATTCAGTAGATGCCAATCTAAAACATCAGTGATAGATCATTCAACACGTGCCCTGCTGATGTCCATATATTGTTCAATCAAGTGTTGGTGACATTCATTATTGACTAATTTGCTGGGCATTTACATTGTAAATATAGATGTGAGTTTGTACCTTTTTTCTGCCTGTAATTTTCATTCCATCAAATTTCTCGGGTACAATATTTGCAAATTATTGAAAGTTATGGCTGTTCTACTTTTATGTCATCTTGTCTTCTTATCAACGTCTGCAAGGCAAATTCAAGCTCCAGCTTATTTGTTGAACGGCAACTATTTATATATCTGCAAACTGATGATGGTGTGAAAAGTGAAAACCAAAAAATCTCAGTGGGAGTAGGACTGGTCTGCTTTTGATGGTGAGGTGGAGGCATTGTTACGCTTGTTATGGGAGTTCCCCGTCCCTTGATCACCTGAGACCATAACACAAGGGATGTTAGAGGCCAATGGTGCTTGATGTCCTCGTCCAAGAGCAATGATGTTAGCATCTTGCCATCGCGGTAGTGGTTTTAGCTTGGAAAGGGCATGTCTCGACCACCGATCATGTTTGCAACTACTTTTGTTGGCTGAAGAGGAGCTGTGATGAATTAGCAGCCAGTTGTTGGTAGCCTCAATTTGAGCTTTGCAGCATTGCTGTAGGTAGAGATCAAGCAGATGTACAAGTTAGTTGTGTTTGGTTGTTGAACTGGTGTGAGAATGGGAGAAGTGGGACCATAGGGCAGCTAAGAGTGCTGCTGGTTCTTGTGTTTTCCTGGGAAAAGGAATGAAAGGAAAGTGTGTTTCCTTCTTGTTAGTGGTTTTCTTGTCTCCCAATTGATTCCTATTTATTTGTATTCCAGAAAGTCATATTGCGATTGTTCTCATGCAAATTCCTTTTATCTTTATTTGTATCTTTAAATTTATCAAGGTAGCTTATGGGGTGTTCTCTTGATGTTTCACCTGTCTATCTTGCTAGCGTCATATTTGAAGCTTTTTTTTTATTTTTCTTTTTCACAGTTAGAGTGGTATTCTTTGCCTTTTGCATTGAGATTAGTCAATATATGCAGGTGAAAGGTGGTCATGCTACTTACAAACAACTTGCTGAAGATTGGATTTCTAGTGCTCGCCAAATTTTCCAGATGCCTTTCTCTGATGCTGCTTGCAGTAATGCCCTTAAGGGAGCAGAACAATTTCTTTGGGCTGGCCATGAAATGGATCTGGTATCATTCTATCATGCAATTAATTTATTTCATTGTGATAGTTTGATATCACTTTTAGTATGGCTATACAATGTGATGATGACATTAAACATGTGTTATCTCAATTTTACATGCATGCTTGATATTTCCCACAGGTTCGTTGTATGGTAACCGACTTGACGAAAGCTCAGAAGTGGTCCATGGATGTGAGAAACTGTCTATCAAAAGTTGATACTTGGTTGCACCATCGAAATGGTGATATAGGGAAAGTGTTGTTTACTGATGTTGAAGGCTTGCTATGTATTGATCCATTACCCTGCATTGAACCTGCCTATACTAATTTGAAGGTTCATATCAGAGCAGTTGGACATTCCTTATTTCCATTTTCCACTGTTCACGAATTTGCTCTTTCAATCAACTGATCAGTTCAACTTGTGTAGGCCTTCACAGAAGTTGCAAAGACATTACTAGTTGAAGTAAAATCTGCACTTTCATCTCGTTCATGCACCACGGTAATCTCTCGCAAAGGTCTTGATATTCTTTCACATCAGAGTCAGTTGCATGAAGGAATCTCTGAAGGTTTATATGTTGAATTGTTATGCCAATGATTGCATGTTTCTCTGTAATACATTGGGTTGATGAGAGTTTTTTTACTTCTTCATAATGCCAATGATCACATGTTTCTTGGCAATCTAGTGGGCTGGTGAGTGTTTTCTTTTTCCTTTATTGTATCTGCCTTTATGTACTCTATGACTTAAGGAGCAACCAGTGGCACCATCACCATTGAGCTTTATACCAAACTTACTGGGTTTAGTTATGTGAATCCTCTTATGCCATTTGACATTGTCATGAACCATTTTTGCAATCCAATCTCAGGTTTGCTGCCTCTGCTCGTCTTAATGTATATAACTAGTGAAGTTTATGAGCTTCACTGCACATGGACAAAACAATTTAAGTAAATTTTCCCAGCTTGTAAATTACCTTAAATGTTTTTCATTTTAGTTCTTTCCTTTTTCTAGTTTCTACCCATTTCTTTTCGTCGCTGTATTCTCACTTGAGCTATGGTCATCCTATTTATGTGTTATTCCTTATGACTTGATCCAAACCTTCAACTATTGTTTTTTTAGATAAACCATCATCTTCATTGTTGATTGATGTTGTTGTTGTTGTTGTTGTTACTATTATTATTTTTATTTTCTGCTTCTATCATAATGAATCTCAAGAGGGGATAAAGGAATAGATTTTATTAGATTCACAGCTGGCTCAGAACTCTTCACTCTTCAGTATTAACCTAGCATTTCATTTATCTTTTGAATGATTGTAGATTTCATTCTGTAGAATTATGGAATGTGAGATTTTATTTGTGCGCATGAAGATTGACAATGCAAATAAAATATGATAATGTCTGTTTCCTCCTTGGTACCTCAAGCATAGATTTTATTCTTGCTCTTGGCAATCAAAATAAAATACGATAATTGTTGTTTCCTTGTTGGTACCTCAAGCTTCTTGATAATCGATTATGTTTTTCACGTGCATCAACGTCAGGTTGCAGCTTTGGAGGCATTATACTCTCAAACTGTTGACCTGCCTTTCATTCTGGAAGAAAGTGGGAAGTTAGCAATGGAGATATCTTTAGCAAAGGTACAGTGGCCTCATTCTTGGTGTACATGCATGCATGCATCTGTAATAGATGCATGTGCGTGTGATTCACTTGTGCTGGTTTGTAGACATTCTTGTACATGTCCTTCTGCAGAATTTTGCAACTTATGCTAACATTATTTTTTGTCATCTAGTTTGGCTTGATTGCAGAGAATATCTGTTGGTCAAACTTAAATTAATGGTTTGCACCTTTTGTTTTCAACATTTTCTTTTTGTTTGACTTTATTTGTTGTGTCCTATTGGTTTTTGATTTTGGAAATTTAGGTAGCCTGATCAAACCAAATCAGTTTTATTTATTTATTTATTTTTTCATGAACTTATTTTATTAGAAATCCTGAATCTTTATTTCATAAATTAAGTGAGAGAAATTTAGTTCAAATCTCCAACTTGTTCATACAATCCATTGTTTTTCGAACTGATTTAAAATTTGAAGAATTTGCATGTACTATTTCTCACATGTTAATGGTATTAAAAAAAGAAAAGAAAAAGAAAGAAACATCTCATCAAAAGGGAGAAAGAATACTAGCTGATCTGGGATCTTTAAAGTGGTGCTAATAGTGATTAATTTGGCAATATTATCAATAAATGGATGGATTAATGGTTATATTACTGATAAACAATATTGCCCAACACCTATTTATCTTTTCTAATTGATATTTTATTCCTACATGCCCAATGAAATATTCTTTGGCGATAAGTCGCCTATAATTTTTACATGGAGAATTCTGGTTGGATGACATAACTTATTACATCATGTTGCTAGAAGAAGAAATGACATGGATAAAAAATATGTAGCTTGTTTTCTTTTTAAGATCACGAATAATGTTTCTTTTATTCCCTATCAGTGAAATAATGGCTATTTAGAATCTTTGAATCATTTGAAAAATGAGTTAGTGTTACAATGGATGGACAATATGAATGAGGGGTCAAGGTAGAGTTTTGGAGTTATTCATAATGTTAGCTATATACGAAGGCTTCTGAGGTTTTTGACCCTAATTAAATATGATAAAGCATAGTTGATGATGATTGTGATACAATGTTTATAAGGTATTATTTGGCAATGAATTGAAACGAATGTTCATTTCCTGCAATAAGCCCCACATGTTTTATAGAAGATCTATCAAGTATTGTAACCTCGTGAGTAGGCACCTCTTCTCCTGAAGTTAAGGGGCTATTTTTTTGAGTTCCTTAGGGGGTGTTATAGCCCCTACGTATTCTCTACCTACCCACTTGTGTCAGTTTTGGGTACAAGTACTCTTTTGTTGATCGTCTTTTGAGCTTTGCTTGCGAGTATGGCATGGCTTTCTTTAACACCATTGTGCTTGGTACTTAGACATTGGCTTGAGATATTTCCCTTGACCCTTTCTGACCCTGTTGATATAGGTAGGACAAGTAGGGAGAAAAGAAGAAGAAATAGGAAGGATCCTCTAAACGGATGAGAAGGGAAGAAGTAGGGAAGAATTTAGAGAGAAGAATTAGGGCAAACAGATACTGTAGTAATCTTAATGCATAAATTGTTAGCGAAACCTAATATAAACTAGTATTCGCAATTTCACTAATAGGGAAAATTCCGCTAAGTTGAAAAGGAGAAAATTTCGCTAATTTAGGAAAAATTATTGAAAATTTCGCAGAACAATTTCACTAAAATATAAAAAAATTAAAAAAATGCAGAAAAATTAGAAAATCTTTCAAAAAATTTTATAATAAATCATGATAAATCTAAATTCACATATAGAATAAAAAACATCACTTTAAATGTCAACATATACAACATAAAGGAAACATACTGGTGATGCAAAAGTAGATAAAACAGTTAAACATATGCATATAGTATGAAATATGTTATCATCATACTTCACCATAAAAAAGAAACTCGTGCAAGCTCATCTTCTCTATCATCTCCATGGTTTTCCTTCGTTGCTTTTGGCCAATGATTATAGAAACCACTCGGATATAAGTTGTACAATGCAGGGAGATAAGATGAAGACGCTTCGGTTCTGCTATCCGCTATAAGACTGTTGAGGATAATATTCAGAATCTCCGACATAAGAATGCTGAGATTCTTGATATCCACAACTATACCTTTGCTCACTACTATTCATATTAATAGAGATGACAACCATACTATCTACCAAGTCATCCTCCTCTGTAAAGGCCACTTTTTTTTTGCTGCCATACTTCCTTACTTAGGATCTTAGAGGTGGTCGTGCATCATGATCTTCATCTTGTGTAGCATGTTGGAAGTCAGCTTCTGCTGTTAATGGACTAAGAGGCCTTTGGCTAATTGAAGTGCCACTCATACCACCACCAAGATCATCATCATCATTACCACCACCACTTTGTGTTCTTGAAGAAGACTTTGTGGTTGATTGAATAATGCTTTCAGATCTTGTCAGTAGATCAAAGTCATTTATTGGGGTTCTCTCCACTTCCAATATTCTTTGTACATTTACCCCTTGTTCACGAGCTATATTAGCAATAGTAGGTTCTGACCCTTCATCTGCAGTATCTAAATCATTAGACCTTAGCCACTCGTATGGAGGGTTCTCTCTGTCATCATCTTTCTCCAACTGAGTGTAATGCCCTATCATCATTAAGTCCAATGGATCTTCATGAGAGCTTTTTTCAGATCGAATCAATCGTTCCCGAAGCCGCATATTATAGTGACAATACCAAATCTTGGAGTTTCTTATATCCCAACTTGTTTCTTTTGCATGTATGAATCAAAGAAAGCGTACTCTAGCTATGCTCACATAGAGATGAAGATACAATCTGACTCAGTAATTTACATACCAATAGTCTTAGATTTGGTGTTTCTGTCCCATAACAATTCCATCACTCACTTATTAAACAAATTTTAGATTTACCAATAATTTAAAATAAAAAGTAGACAACATATTATTAAATCACTATCCTTTACTTATATGGTATTACTTTGCTTCTTGATTAGATTGTTACATTCATCCAAAATAACCCCTTAGCATTTTGAAAGTACATCAACTATAACATTGAAGAAAATAAATATTATCAATATGCAATTCTTAATCAACAAACTATCCTTGAAATGGTATAGGTATATTAAGTTGTATATAATTATCTTATTTACAAGATCCCCAGTATTGGGTTTGTTGCGAAAAAGCTTTTCAAACACTTGAAAAATCGAGATGCTAAGTTGGGCATACTGACCTAGATGCTGCTCATAATGATTCTTGAGATTTAAGTAATAAGCTGCAAAAATTAGATTTAAGTTAGTTAATGTAAATAGAAAAATTCTATCCATATTAAATAAAACTGGATTTATTAAATCACATACTCACCATCAGCATGTAGGGGATGACTTAGCGTGCCCTCCCAACGTACTTCTATAATTTGCAACACCCAATCTACACCCTTAGGATTGTTATCCTTGATTGCTTGCATCATAAAACGAATGGACTCATACATGGAACCTATGGATGAATATGTCTCATTGTCCACTATCCTTAAAACTTGGTAGATAGGTTCTAGTATGCCCAATACCCATCTTACACGATCTCAAAATGTAGCCGTCATAATAATATCCATTGTTTTCTTCCCCTCTGTTGCCTTTCTATATTTTGAGGCTTGCCATTCATTCGAGTTAAAAGTTGTGGTAAGGGCTTGATGAGCCTTGTACAAGCTTTCTAGTGCAATATAATTTATAGCAAATCTCATCTTTCTAAAATGAACAATCTCTTTATCATATCCAGATGTCGTGTGAAACATGGAAAGAACCCAACAGTGATTGTATACAAACTTAGTCACTATACGTGCATTTTTTATTTTTTTTGTACAACTGGACGACGACCAATATCTTTTAGCATTAAATCAATATAATGTGTAGCATAAGGGATCCAATAAAAAGAGTATCTTCTTCCAGTGTTTTCCCAGCCTTTTTGTAGGCACTCCTACTATCAGTAACAATCTGCACTACATGATCTGCACCAATCCATTCAATCATTTTCTCTAATCCGCCCTCAATATAATGGGCATCCTTTACATATGCCGATGCATCTACTGACTCTTTGAATGCTAATATCCCTCTATAGTATACCATAAAATTTATTATAGACATTTTTGTTGGGCCTGTCCATCCATCACACATTATGGTAACTCCATATGTATCTCAGTGATGCTTTTGACTATTGATCCGGTCATTTATCTCTGTTACCTCTTCCTTCAAATACTTTCCATAAATTTCCCTTCATGTGGGGGGTTTTACATGTTCCCCCTCTCTTTGAGCAATAGCTACAAAGTTCTTGAATGCAACTGTATCTGCTCCATGTGCTGGAATTGCATTATAGAAAAAAAAAACTTCGATCCAAACTTGCCAAGCTGGTCAACACTATCCCTTCCCTTATTGAACATATCCTTTATTTTCTTCTATATTTCACCCACTTGTCCATACAATGTTGGTTCAGCCATTATCACACTCTTGTTACGTCCAAAATATCCCATAATTCCACCCTTTCCACCACCCCACTACTACCCCCATACCTACCACTACCACCACTCCCACTATCACCCCCATACCTACCACCACCACCACATTGACTACCACCACCACACCTCTACTACCACCACCACTCTCCCTAACAGACCCATGGAACATTCGCTTATTCATCTCTAGCTGAATCATTTGCTCCCTTTCCCATTGCTCCGCTCTAGAGGCATGCATAGCTCTTCTCATATCACCATCATTCTCCTCTTCATTTTCATCAACATCCATCGTATTTGAAAATCTACATAATCTCTCAGAAATATTTCTGCTATGTTTTTACTTTGACTCCCGATAGCTTAACCCTTGCATTAGAACACATTTAATCAACTTTCTCACTTTCGAGGGCACATTGGGGCAATTTCTAACATTTTTGTACCCTCCAGGTAAATGCTCCTTCAATCTTGTAACACCCATAGACTTTATTTGCTGACCACAATAATTATACTCTGCTCCATTTGGATACCCATCTAATAACTTCCCATGCTCCCAAGCGATATCCTATGATTTATTTTTACTACCTTTTCCCGTACTTGAGCTTGACATAGTGAATCTATAAATAAAAACTACAATGTTATAGAATAATTAACATAGGTTACATAAAAAAAATCCAACAAGAAAGGCACTAACTTTTTTTATACTTAAAAAGTTTTTGCATAATTTTATTATTCTAATTATACATGCATTTTTATTAGTAATTTTACTAAATTTTCTACCCCGATTTTGATATTATAAGTTTTAAAAATCATTGGATAAATTATTTATTTTCATAATTTACAAAAATACAAATGCTTATATTAAAAGATAACTCTAAAAATAGTTATATGACAAGAGACAATATAATTAATTAATATTTTTGTTGTTAAATAATTTACCTCAAAAATTTGCCCCAAAAATTATCCCAAAAAAATAATTAACATCATTAAATCAAAATAGATGCATTTGCCTCAAAAAGCATAATTAATTATATAAAATCATAATAAATGCATTTGCCCAAATTATTTCAAGAAAAAGTTAAAAACTAACCTAATTTGTGATTAAAAACTAACCACACTAAAATCACAAAAAAATCTAGCCACGTACGCATGCACGCACAATCTCTAAATCCATGCACGCCTTGCCCTATTTTGAAATGCACGCACGCCAGCCTCCCCAAAAAGCCACGCTCGAACGTTGTCTGCCTGTGAACGACAATCGACGAACGCTATCTGCTTGTGAATGACGATCAACAAATTTTTCACGCCCGATTCAACAATCCGAAGCCTCCTCTACCTATTTCGATCACTCCAGCAGTGATTTCGAAGAGATTGGAGTGGATTAGAAGGGGAAAAATAGGGCTTCAGATGCTGTTGACGGAAGAGGGAAGAACTACCGCGCCATGCGTTTTAATCAAGCTTCGAAATCCATGTAAGTGAGCTTGAATCTTGATTTTGAAAACTCCATTTGTAATTCCAAAGCCAAAAAAACAGTGTAGGCTCAAAAATTGCTGAAATGGAAGAGGGAGATGTAGCCGCTAATGTCTGAAGGTAGATTTCGAAGCCTGAATTTGTTTTTTTTTCTTAGAAAATCAATACTAGGTATTTCAAAAATACCTATGTGGGAGGCAGAGATGGGATTCGCATAGCGATGGAGCGTGGTGTGGGTTTTTCCATTTTATTTCTTTTTTTTTTTTTCGTCACTGTTCATCGAGATTTCGTCAAACCAACAAGATTTCGGTGAGATTTCGCTGAAATTTCGCAAATCTCGCCTAAAGGGGAAAATTGTCACTATTCAGTGGCAAAACCATTTCGCCAGGTTGCAAAATCGAAATTTTCGGCGAAATTTTGCTCAAAAATTTCGATATTGCAAACATTGATATAAACTACTCTATTTGTAGACTCAAAAGTAAAGCCCTAAAAATTGCATAACAAATAAAATACCTAAAATAATAAGATAAACCAACCATAATGTTTTAAAAGTCTCAAATCAAATAATTAAGTCCTAATTTTTGCTATTGCGCCTAGAATAGGTACAAATTAGGTTTGACACATCACGATTTCCATCAATTCTTCTCAACTTGGAAGAGTTCTCCATTAGAGAGTTATTATGTTGATACTTCTCAAGCAAAATTGGATCCGATGTCTGAAGCTTTTCTTCAAATATCCATGTTGCTTTAGCGTTGGGATTGTTCTTCGAGCAAGATACTTATGAAGTCCACCTGAAGAAGAAGGATACTCTCAACTTGATTTGTGGGTGCAAATTATACTCGAGGTAGAACTGGTACATAATTAGAAGATGAAGAATTTTCATGGTTTGGTATTCCTGTAGGTAAAAGAGAAGGTTTGAAGGTTCCTTTATAAGGAAACAAATCCTTCGTGTTGGTAGTTGAACTAATTCTTATATATGGAGGTAAGTTTAGAACAAATGCCTTTGGTCCTAACATTCGTAGAAAACAAAAAGGGTCATCGGCTCTTGTATACAACTTTTTAAAAGGTTTTTTAGAAAACCGTTAAGGTCGCATGCAAATCATAACATAATCATTGTCATTAAATTCATGATACCTCTAGTCAATTACTGTTTGTTATTGTGGTTGATGTGGAAAGTCTCATATTAAAACCTTATAATGTTGCCAACTTTCATTCACTTGTGTTTCTCTAAGATTTTGAAAAACCTTTCAGCTCTCAATTGGAAACTTTTTTATAAATACCCGTAGGCTGATGATGACCTTTAAGTGTACCCAGAGGTGTTCTTGTATCTCTATGTTAGTGGTGTGGTCCTGTGAGATTTTGTTTATGCAACAAACTGTTTATCTAAATGAATTAATATGGATTGAGTTTGGATTTCTAATTGTATTTGAAACCAGTTTTGGAGTCTATATTCTATATGGGATAAGGACAATGAATTCGTCTTGATCTAGGGATATGTTTTCACATTATTGAGCTAGTGACTCATTCCTTTGTTTAGGAGATTATATGTTTGGGACAATTTTTTGACTTGCAAGTTATGCATTGGTTCAGAATGAGGTGATGATGCAATTGAAAAGCACAAAGATGTACGGCACTACAATATAAAAACTTAGACCAAAGTAATTAACTTAAAAATGCTTTATAAAGTCATCAAAGTGATAAAAAAAAAGAATAAAAGAAGGGATCCTAACTTGCCCAATAGTTGGACAGAATGTATCTTTTAAGAAGCCTTAAAAATCTTTCTCAAGTATTTTTATACTAAACTGTAATTTTTGAAAGAAAATGGTTTTTCAAAATCTTTGAAAAATAGGCTTTTCTGTGATTTCCAGCAAAGGTAAGGGCTATTCTGTAAATTTGTGGAGGCAGGGACGTCTCTGAAAATTTCTAAAACTACTGCTTGAACTGCAATTTCTGTAGGCCAGGGATGTTTTTGAAGACACGGGACTGTCTGTAATTACAGAATCTATGGCGTTGTTTTTTACAAAAAATCGCTAGATTTAATTTCAAACAGAAAAGTTTAGGAGTCTGAAATTTTTCCACAAAAAAAAATCCCAAACAACTCCTCTGATCTTCTTCCTTGAGTGCAGCAATGGAGGTGGAGATGATGGTGGTGGGTTTGAAACTCACCAGAGAGCTCGTTAGTGCCATGCAGTTTGATTGGAATCGTCGGATGTAGTTTCGACGCCTTAGGTGGTTGGAGCTAGAGTCTTTGATGCTGATGGTGCGTCGTGGGTGACTGGCAGTGGTTGCAGATGAAGCAGAAAGTTGTGGGATTGCTATTTTGGCTTGCTAGGATTGACTGAAGCCTTGCATAGGTGCTTCAAAAGTTAGAGAACCTTGTTCTGATGATATGAGTCGTAGTAAATGAAGAAGATGGCGTCGGATTTGTTGGAAATCAACTCTGATTGTGTGGGTTTTAGGAAAATGACTCAGGCAATGGGTTTCAACGCTGATTACTATTGAAGTGCGAGCCAGATGAAGAGTTACTGCATCAGTTGTTGCCACAAATAAGATGTATTGAAGGTGCTGCAAGGTGCGGTTCTCCTTATGTAGTCAACACCACAACTGGGATGGGTTGCGGAAGATGGCAGACTTGAACACAGATGGTTTATGCAGTTTGCACCATCTTGTATGTTGCTTGTGGAAGAAGATGACTCCTGTTTCCGCAAACCAAACTATGTACATGGGTTTCCCCTTCGCACATGTACTATAGATTTGTGTAAAGGCTTCCACAGTCAAATTGCAAGAGAATAGATGAGAAAAGTTTTTCCAGGTTTGCTTTGATACCAAGTTGATGTAGGATAAGTAGGGAGAAAAGAGGAAGAAAGAGGAAGGATCCTCCAAAAGGATGAGAAGGGAAGAAAAGGGAAGAAGTGGAAAAGAATTTATGGAGAAAAATTAGGGTAAACAAATACAATAGTAATATCAATGCATAAAGTATTAGCCAACCCTAGTACAAGCTAATCTATTTATTGTCTCAAAAGCAAAGCCCTAAAAATTGTGTAACAAATAAAATCCCAAATAAAATACCCAAAATAATAATTTAAACCAACCATAATATCTTAAAAGTCTCAAGTCAAATAATTAAGCCCTAATTTCTAAGGTTGCACAAGAATAGGTATGAATTGCGTGTGACGCATCATTGTCTCCATCACTTGCCTTGAAAAAGCAAGTCTTCTTGTGTCCTTGAACCAGTAACCATCTTTTGGCTATCTAGTAATGGTATGCTGTGGTGTTTTTAACTAGCCTAAGAAAACTAGAGGTGATATGGTAAATCATGTGTATAAAATATTCTTGTTGAAGATAAAACTTGTCTAATAGCTGAATCACCAGCTCGAATTTTACTTCATTTGGCCTTCTTAAAAATTCTGCATCAACGATTCTTTCATTGACTTACAAGGTTAATGGGAATCGGGCTTATCTATGGATACTCAGCGGCTCATTTTTCTTCCATTTTTTGTTTTTGAAGTACAGTTAACATACTTTGTTATCTGGGTTTAGGTTTGGCTGAACAATGTAAGAGAATGCATTGTTCACAAGAAGCCTGTGGCAATTGAAGTTGATGTCCTTGACAAACTGAAAGCTGAGGTGATAATATAATTTATCTGAACTTGTTTTTCTTTGTGACTTGTGAGTTATCTTGATACATGAAAGTTCTATTATTTACAATGGTGCACTGTGTTTTTCTCTTGTTTGACTGTGTTGAACTTCGTATATTTCACAGATGTTACAGCTTTGTGTTCAGCTTCCTGAAATGGATGTACTTCTGGGGCTTTTGAGGGAGGCCGAATCTTGGAAAATCTGTTGTAATAAGTTCCTGGCAGGCCCTATCACTCTGAAGGTTTGAATTCAATTTAATATATGTTGGGAACTGTCTCCTTCTCTCCCTATTTGTGTCTCATACTGACTCTCTTTTTTGAAAATTTATTTATTTTTCAGGACCTTGAAGTTTTTCTTAAAAATGCAGATAGTTTCAATGTCAGCATTTCGGAGTTGAAGCTTCTGAAAAAGTATCATTCTGATGCTCTATCATGGGTTAGCCGTTTTCAAGAAGCTGTTGAAAACATTCAGGATCGCAAAGATTATAACTCAGTAGTTGAGGAACTAACTTGCATTCTGGAAGCTGGGGAGTCACTGCAAGTTTGCGGTTGGTCTTATTGCACATCACTTCATTTTTATTTGACATTGCTGATCAATTGAATCATTACCAAGGTTGCTTTTCTTTTTACTGCATCCTTCAGCTAATTTTTTTTTTTTTTTTTGTGTGGAATTCTTCTTCTTCTTCTTCTTCTTTTGTTTCCTTTTTTTTTCTGTTCTTTTTTTACCTCAAACAGTTGATCAGTTGCCTCTTCTTAAGGAAGAATTGAGGAAGTCATGCTGCAGAGAAAAAGCTTATGAGGTATTGAAATTCATGTTTCCATTTCAAACATCCTATGTTCAGGGATAATAACTTTCAATGTATGGTTCTTATAGACTATTTATTTATTTATTTATAGGGCTTTTCATCATTTGTTCATGCCTTCCACCCTGTCCACACCATCTGAAGTAGCCAGATTGCTGTTGATTGGACTTCTGAGCAGTTTTTAATTATTGTCCAACTTCTGTCCACATTCTACTAACATTATTTTGGTTGTCAGACTGAAATTGAATCGACAATGGTCAAAAGACATGCAATTGAGCTTGGTTCTCTTCTCCATGTGCATTCCAAAGCAACTCTTTGTGCCCATGTGAACACGGGCACAATAACTACAAATTTTGTGTAGCTGGCTTTCAGTTTCAGAAAGCTATTTCTCTTCCGTTTGAGTGATTTGGATCTTGTTGATCTTGGCTATGGGGTTCATTAGATAGAAGTTTGAGTTTGCTGATTTCTCTGTTACAAAACATCTTTATCACAGTCACGTCCTGATTTGTTGATTGATTTAACATGTTTATACTATGTTAAACAGGTTCCAATGCTTCATATTTCTGAATCCATTCATCTGGAGTGAGGCTTATGTCATGACGATCAGGATAACCTATGCAATTTCTGTGTTACCTCTACAGGCACTGAAGACTAAAATGCCACTGGAGCTTATAAAGGAACTAATGGAAGAAGCTGCTTTGTACGCTTTCCTGTCTTTGCATACATATCTTTGAAGTTCAGTTTGAAGGGTGCACTTACTATTTCATGGTCCTCGACAACTGAAAAATGACTCTTACAGGTTACATATCACAAAAGAGAAATTATTTATTGATATCTCTGGAATACTAGAGGCAGCTATTTCTTGGGAAGATAATGCTAGATGCCTTCTTGGGTGCATGGGTCAGATGTCTGAGTTCGAGGATGCACTAAGGTTTCTCATTTCCTTCTCTTCGTCACTCGTTGCTAATCTTCATGACCATTTCATGAGTCCCTTTATTTATGCGGTTGTTGTATTTGCATATTTCAGGGTTTCAGAAAGCATATTTGCAATTCTCCCTTCACTAAATGATGTCAACGAGGCATTATTGATGGCTGAATCATGGATAAGGGCCTCCCAACCATTCCTTGTGTCTACTGCTTGTTCTGGAAAGGCTCTGGATCCTCCTCTTAAAATCGATTCTCTGAAGGTTTGCGATGCATTTGATAATTTTGATTTGTCTTTTCTCAGAGCAGGTTGGTATCTTTTATGCTTACATAAACTATTTTTCAGGAACTAGTCACCCAATCAAAGCTATTAAAAGTATCTTTGAGAGCACCAGAGATGCTTCAGGGCATTGTGAGGAAGATTGAGGAATGGGTGTCCGATTCTTGTTCTTTGCTAGAACATTCAGATTCTTTGTCAAATATACATGACATTTGTGTGCTTACTACGAATGGGCTTTCTCCAAGAATTGAGACACTACTTAACAAAGTGAATGCTGCTATACAATCTGGCTTATCTTTGGGATTTGATTTTTATGAGATACCAAAGTTACGAAATGCTTCATGTATGCTGAAATGGAGCTTGAAGGCCCTCTCATTTTGCTCTATAACCCCAGTGATTAAGGTGAATACTGTAACCTAGTACACAATTCTTAGTTTTGTTCGTAAATCATGTTTTTCAAATTAAAATTATGATTTTTTAAAAAGGTCTATTAAAATTATAAATGATGTGCAGAACTCTAGGTAAAAAAGTACAACAATATTTGAAAGTCGTTGTTGGCTCACAAAATAATAGTTTAAATCTGTGTTCATTATTGTCTAAACCATTATTGCCGGATCTTCCTTGTGGAATTCGGTGGATTTACTTACTCAGTGTCGATAACTGTTTGACATTATTATTGCAGGAGGTCGAGAGCTTGATACAGGATATTGAGCTACTTCCTGCTACATCTGTTGGCTGTTCACTAATTAGTTCATTAATTTGTGGCATAAGATGGCTTAGGCAAGCCCTTTTGGCAATTCCTGGGCCTCATAGTTGCCAAAGGTGCCAGCTTAAAGATGCAGAGGTAGTTTTGGAAGATGCACAGGTAAATGGTCTGACAATCATGCAGTTTAAAGGCTGGTGCTGCATTTTATAGTGAAACTGTGCATCATGCTTATCTTCACTGTTTTTATTATTTTAAATAATCAGTACTTTTTTTTATGAAGATAATTAATTTCTTTGAATGCTTGAATATTGCAGAGGATTAAAGTACCCTTTCCTGAAATGGTGGATCGACTTGTAAATGCTACTGAGAAGCATAAGTGAGTTTTCTATCACATCTAGTTCATTCTTTTTAGTTTAATGCTCTTTTCATATTTCTTGAAAGTTCCAGGACCTGAATAATTAGAATTTTCTGGAAGCCTGCCCTCATCTGTATCAGATAGGTATTGGGGGAACTGGCCAAAGTGTAGGTCTGTGAGTTCCTATCCTGAAATTGCATTGCTGGAATCGCTTTCCTTGATAATCCTTTGATTGCTGGCTTAAACTGTAGATACTGCAGCTGAAATTGGAGTCTTGATATTCTATTGGGCCCAGTAAATGAAATTAAGCCCAGTGTTGTAAGAGCCAGATGGACTAGGTGGTTTGACTGGTCCAACTGGCAGCCATTGTTTTTCCAGTTCAGTTCTGTGTGGTTTACATTCAAGAAAGAAAACCAGAATAAATGGTGGTCAGATTGCTTTGACTGGTTTGCTGGTTCATTCATTGCTATCCTTTAACCCAAAAAAAAAAAAAAAAAAATCCTGTTCAACATTTCATTCATTGAGGTATTTTTAACAAAAAAAAGAAAAAGAAAGACAGAGAGGAAAGTCCCAGATAGATCTTCTTTTGTCCCTACTTGATTTCTTCTCTGCAACTGGAACTGTGTCTCTCTCTAGGTTGTGATGATGTATCAAGCTTGTGCTTGCAGGAATGACTTTACCAGCATATTGAGGCCTTATTTTGAACTAATGATTGATCTGGTTGTTTATAACCAAGTTCTCATAGCATTGATTAAAAGCTTATCAGTGAATCTAATTCAAGGTTGGGCATTCCTAGCACATGAGTTGGTTGTCATGCGGCATAATGCATTCATAACTTAGATCTAGTTGAATTTGTTTTTTTTTTTTTGGTCTGACCATTAGTGGGATTAAAAAAGTAGTTTTCCATGCATGTGAAGAGATAATTGCCAGAAGTAAAGAAATCCTAGGCTATCATATGTAAATTGTGGATGAAATCTTGCCTGTTGGAAGTTGAGCATGTGAAAGTTTGAACCTCGAAGGCACCCTTGAGAAAATCTTCAGTACCAATTCAACTTCCTTTCAATTTCAGGCATGGTGAATAATATCTCCCACTAAATGCAGCTATAAGACAGTTATGATCCATTTGTATTATATATTAGAGATGGTCAAAAGTAGAGGAAAATGATAAAAGGAAAGTATTCTATTGGTCCATAACCCATGCTATTAATGATGAGATCACCATATCTATGTGCTTTATATTTTATCAGCATCTTTTTCTTCTTTATTTTTATTTTTTTCCCTTTTTTGTTTTAATTGATTTCAATCTTCCCTCCAGTGAGCATGTGACCTTTTCATTTGTCAAGTATTTCGAGCATGTTGCAAACTGAATTTCATGGTATTTTGTTTTGATAATTTCTATGCATGTATTTAAAGTCTAACTTAAGCATGGATGTCATCAACTGGAATGCAGGTCCTGGCAGGTGCAAGTGCATATTTTCTTTAATTCTGACTTGGGGCAACAATCTTGGACCTCACTGGTGCAACTGCATGTAAGATGTGCTGATATTTTGCTTTATGATAATCTTTTTATTTTTAATTTTTAAATAAACCGTCATCTGTGCTTAGTAAAATATGTTTCTTGTTTGGGCATGTTCATGGGAAAGTCGGGTTGTATTCTGCTGAACTGAAGTCATGGTCTTTGGGTCAGCTATTTTATACGAAACACAAAAATAATTGTGCATGATGCTTATCAGTACTTCGTTCTACCATCCTTTTGGATATTTCTTTACTGTTGGTCATAGAATATATTGCAGTCCTGCTCTTGGATGCAAGAATGTGCTGTTTAAACTAGTGTTCGTATTATCTATAAATACCTATTTATCGGTGGTCTGGAAAAAAGATATTATTGTTTTTATCAGAAATATTATCTTTTTTTCTGGAAACATTATCGGTAAAATAGAAAAAAAATTAGAAAAATAGAGAAAAATTAAAAAATTTTCAATGAAACTTTGTAATAAATTATGATAAATATAAACACAATTTGGATAAAAAATTGGATTAAAAAAGCCATCATTACATGAATAATGAAGGTATACATGAGAAATGCATATAGGCTGACAGAAGGAGTGCAAATCTTAGCAAGAAAAAATATTATATTAAACATTATCTTTCATATTAAGTCACAGACATACAAAAAAAAATATGGTAGTGTTTTGAAAATTAAAACTAAAAAACAACTCTTACCTTAATACCAAGTGGAGTGTCGTGCAGGTTCTTCAAGTTCATCGTCATCTTGTTGACGTGGGGGCTCATATGCATATGGGAAAGCAAAGCTAAAAAGGGAATAAGAAGCTGAAAATTCTATTCTGTTGTCTGCGTAATTTGATGATGTATACCCATATGGTTGGATGTAATCTAAGGTCAAGTTGACCTGAGATGACCGATACGATAGAAGGTTGGGATTCCATCTGGAATCATCTGACTATTCATATGGATATGAATGTGATAAAGGATCTGGCCCATAGGAAGAATCCTCTTTACTGCCACTTAAATTCACGGATGCCATGCTACTTTAAGTGTGCTATCATCAATTAGTTCCTTGCCCTTCCTAGTTCCAGACCTTCTCTCATATCGCCTGATTGGAGGGCGTGCTCCATGATCCTCATCTTATGTAGCATGCGTATACCCCTCCTCATAAGTAAATTAGCTAAGTGGCCTTTGACTTTGCAGGTATGATGAGTTATCTCCACCAATGCCACCACCACCACCCTCACCACCACTATCATCATCATCATCATCATCACCACTACCACCAGTATCATCGTCGCCACTCTTTGTTCTTGACGACGAAGAAGTACTCGACACTTGCTGAGACATTTGTGAGGTTCTCTTAGCAATCGACTGGGTTTGAGATCTAGATAATGGATCAAATGCCTCTTCTGGGGTCCGCTTTCGATGTAGCATCCCTTCTACATCTACACCCTGTGTACTAGCTTCTTGGGCAATAACTTCTGTTGATTCTCCATTTTGTCCATCTAGATTTTCTGATTGCAGCTAGTCATACAATGGATCTTTCCTAGTATCCTCCTCCTCCAAGTGTGCATGCCGCCCAATCATCATCAAATCTAGAGGGTCATCGGGCTCCTTATTTTCCTATCGCAGTATTCTCTCCCATAGCCTCATATTATAATAGCAGAAAACAAGCTTCTTGAGCTTTTCATACCCTAGTCTATTCCTTCTCTGGGTATGGATGAGAGAGAATGTACTCCAGTTTCGCTCACATGGTGATGAAGATACCGTTTGGCTTCGAATTCGAACTGCTTGTAGACTAAGTGTTGGGGTCTCCATGCCATATAAGTTCCACCATTTGCTTATAATCAATTCAAGATTACGTATTAGTATTTGTAAATAATACATAAATATGCAAGTGTAAAATGTCATGATTTTTGGAAACAATTACATACAGGGTAATCGTCGTGACCGTAATTAAACGGCCACTGCCTTTCCAAACATCCCCTGCTCTTTGTGGAAAGCCATCAACTGTTGGAACATTTAAAATGATCGTTTTTTTATTTATCACACTAAATAAAATAATAAAGTATATTTGGTGAATATCGTAAGTAATTTACCTCAGTCCCAAAGTCACCCGTATTTGGGTAATCGGGAAATAACTTCTCAAAGATTTCAAACGCCACCCTATTTAACTCCATATCCGCCCCAAGACCACGCTCATAGTGATATTTTGGGTTCAAGAAATACGCTACAATAATAAGATTGTAATTCAGACATAAGAGAACAAGATACATTAGAGAGGACTACAATAATAAGATTGCAATTCATATGACAAAATTCACCAGCTGTATGTAATGGATGACGAAGCATGTTCTGCCCGCGATCTTCTATGATGCCAATCATCCATTGCCCGCCTTTTACATTTTTTTTGTATAGACTCTTTCGTAAATAGAAATGCCTCATACAAAGAACCCATATTTGGATAAGTCTCATTGTTAACCACTCTCAAGACTCTATATATGGGTTCTAGAATATGCAATACTAAACGTACTTTATTCCAAAAAGAAACCATCATAACGATCCTCTCCACCTCCATCCCTTCTCTAGTGTGTGCATATCTTGAATCATGCCACACATCAGTGTTGAATGCTGTATTGAGTGCTTGCTTGACATTCCACAGACTATCCAGTGCAATGTAATTCGTGGCAAATTGAGTCTTACCTGGATGTACAATCTCCCTCCTATAATCAGATGCCTCATGAAGAAGTGCCTTCACCCAACTGTGGTTGTAGATGAATTTGGTAATCTGTCGATCCTTCTCTATCACACTACGAACAGTTGGTCGTCGACCAATATCCTCTAAGATGAGATTAATACAGTGCGCCACACAAGAAGTCCAATACAAAGACAATGTTTTCTCTAGAGTTTTCCCAGCCTTCTTAAATGCAGATCTATTATCCGTGATAATTTGCACCACATGAAGACTTGAGCCGATGACTTCAATTTGCTTCTCAATAATGTCTTGAATATAAGTTACGTCCTTAATATGCTTAGATGCATTCATAGACTACAGAACACCATAGTGCCTCTACAATACAATATGAAGTTGATGATATTGAGCTTTGTGGGGCCAGTCCACCCATCACACATGACAGACAACCTATATGTTTCCCATGTATGAGTCATAGATTTGATCTAGTCCTTCATTTCTTTGTCCTCCTGATCAAGATACGTCCCTCCAATTTGATACGCTGAAGGAGGCGAGACACCTTCTGTAACACCCCCAACTTTAGCCAATGTGAAGTATTGTCCGCTTCGGGCCTACCAAATCTCGCTGGTACGCAAAGCTTGCATGGTTTTACCATTTTTTTAGCCCAAAAGGCATCTCACAATGATTTGGGTATTCCAGGATCTCTTTCACCACACATCCAATGTAAGCTCTCTACATCTGCTCACATACGAGTGGCCAGAAAGTGGCTCTGATACCATTTGTAACACCCCCAACTTTAGCCAATGTGAAGTCTGGTTGGTTTCGAAACCAATATGACTTGAGATAAGAGGTTCGAATGTGAACTATGGCAAGTCACTGCGAGGTGCCTTATGGGCTAGAAGAGTTGGCCTAAATGGGCAAAACCGTGTGGGCTCTGCGTGCCAGTGGGACCTAGTAGGCCCAAAGCGGACAATACTTCACATTGACTCTAGTTGGGGGTGTTACAAATGGTATCAGAGCCACTTTCTGGCCACTCATATATGAGCAGATGTAGAGAACTTACATTGGATGTGTGGTGAAAGAGATCTTGGCGACTTTTCGATTTTGCTCATATATGATGGGAATGAGCGTTTAGAGGATTGAAAATGGGGTTTGGGTGGATTTTTTGCCTTCACAGTGACTGGATGGAGGGGTTGAAGCGCTGAATTGATAATATCGACTGCACTGGTCGATATTATCGATAATACCCTTCAATTTATTGACAATTTATCGATAAATTGCCGATAATATCGATATTATTGGTAATTTATCGATAATTATGGGAAAATGACAATAATTTCGTTTTAAAGCATGTTTTTTTATCATTCGGCCTTAAGAACGATATTATCGACAATAATATCATTGATAATATCGATAATCTGTTCACTGGTTTAAACTTCTGATATATGTAATATTCTGGGTCATTTAACTGATCATGGCTAATTGGAGATATACTTTCAACAAGAAGAAAAGTGTGTGGGGCATACATGGGGTAAGAATGTGTTGGTAGGATTATGATCTGTTATTTAGATGCAAAGCAATGTTACTTGGGTAGATTGTGTACGTCAATTGGGCCATAGATATTAAGGCTGCAACTCGGGTCATGTTTTTGGTTTGAATCAACTTGTTCCTATTCCTGTTTGTAAAAGTTTCAACCTAAATTGATGGTAATTGGGGAATGAAAATTATACAGTGCCTAGATTTTAATAGATATCTACATCCAAACAGTCAGTAGATCTAAATTAATTTTAAATAGAGAAAATTAATTATTAGACATATTTGAGGGCTACACTTCTTAATACAGATTGGAGAAAAATAGAATTGCAAGTTGATTAATTATTTATTAGGTATTTATTTACTAATTATTTAATAATAATTGTAATCAGTTAGCTAATAATGACATGGTGATATCAATTTGTTATGCTTTTTTGGTTTTTATTGTTTATATATTTTTTATCTATACATTTTCTTGATTCATATACATTTTTAGCCTTGTTAAATTAGTTGAGGTTGTTTGCATTGCTTAAGCAGAGTTTTTGTTTCTAAATGTATATTTATCTTATCATAGAGTTCCATTGAAAAATTTTAATTTTTCCTTTTTTTTTAAGATTTTTTATATTTTACTGATAAATTTCCCTGTAAAAATGATAATATCTTCTTCTGAGGCCTCCGATACACTATTAATTACTGATCAAGCGAACTTTGGGATGAACTACTTAAAATTTGAAGCTATTTTACTTGAGAGGTGCTGTTGAAAATGGGCACAATGGCAATTTCATGTCTGTTTCCATACTCATAATTTTATAAATGTGGGTGTCATCATTCAAGGTCTAACTAAAGCCATGCCTTCTTGTAGGAAGGTGGCCATCTACTTATTTTGGATGGTTTACTTGCACTCTTTGAGTAATTAGCCAATTGCCATTTATTTGATTTATGGATTGCCGTGTAAAAATGCGAACCACTCAAAGTGCCTCTGTTGCCTTTTGCTATGTGATTTTCATTTGAACATGATGCCTTTTCAAGATATGATTGTTCTTTTCCTACTTTTCTTACCCCGTTGCCTACCAATGGCAGAGAATACCTCTCATGCTTTTGAAAGGCTATATGCCTTGTCATCATTTTGGATTTCTAAGGCAGCCATGTTCAACAAGTGGTAATGCTCAAAATATATGAAATGTCCTTCCATTTTGATTCTAACTGTTTTGGATGCTAACATCTTACAACCCTGACACCCCTTCAACCATGCTGCCGCTCTCCATACCCAATCTATTTTTTATGTATTCATGGTGGACTCAAGCAAGCAACTGACACTGAATTACCAAAACAAGGCTATGGTGGAATGTGATGACTACTTTTATGACAAGTATCTGTTTGCTTAAATGAAATTGCCCATTTCCTTTTTTATTTGATATTGGGAAGTCATTTTGCTCTTAGCGGCACTTTGTTAACTTAACGTTATCTCTATTTTATTTATGTAAATGTTTCATTTCAGGAACTTGGCCAATCTGATGCCTTTGACAGTCCAGAACTGGAGAAGGTTTCATTTGAGTTTGGTAGAGTTCAGAAGTGGATAATGCGTTGCAAGGAAATTGTGAGGTATTCAGATTGTGATCTGTCCAGTGCTCTCTTGAAGGTATAATATTTCCCTCACCTGGTTTGTGCTTAGGCTGTGAAATATTGCATATTTTTAACATTTCATATGCTTGGGACATTGTTGTCATTCCCTGATAGATGGAGGACACCCTGGATAGAGCTTTATGCATATATCGCAATCCCAAGGGCTGCAAGGAAAATGCTTTCTGCATATGCTATTCCAATTATTTGGAAGATCAAAATGCCATAACTTGCATGAAGTGCAAAGACTGGTAAGGTACTCTTTTTGAGTTAATTTTCGCAAGTGTGGCCTAATGCAGACGATCCAGGCTGTTGATAATTGCCCTAGAATGTGTGGCTATCCTGAAACCTACCAGTTTCTATAATCCGGGCTGTTGTAAATGCCTTGGAGAGTTCTTGAAAAGGGAAGGAGCCGCCAGTTTATTTTCAATGTAGAATAAAGATTCTTGACCAACAGCTTATATCTTTTCCTCTTATTTTCTTTTTTATTAATCCCCGGGTGAGGTAATGCCCTTTTATGAAATAGAGAATGATAAAATTCACCCTGGTGGCTGGAAACATGTAATATACATGGAGAATACTTTCTGACCACTCCCTAGAGTTTCTTTAGATCATCGCAGGGGAGTTTCTTTAGATCATCGTAGGGGGCCAGTGTTTTGAATCTTTGGATCATGGCTCCACCTGTGTGGATGAACCGATGATGGTAGGCTATAATGCCTCGGTTTATCTTCAATTTAATGTAGCAGTTCTGTTTTTTTGCCATCATAGAAATTAAAAAACTCTGTTACTTCTTCCAGTTTGTTTTCATATTTAATATCATTGCTTTCAGGTGCATGCATATTTCATTTTACTCTTCCAAGGAAAATTTCTATTATAAATCACTAATTCAATCAAAATATCTGTAAAAAGTTACATTTTTCATTCCATTATTATTATTTTTTAAATCTTTAACATATCAAAATCGCAATAGTCTAAAAAACATGTTGATAGGTTCCATGGATGCCTTTTATCTGAAGGGATATTCAACTTTATCATTATGGTGGTCCCCATCAAAGGTTGTGTTATAAGTGAAGCATAAAACGTGGTTTCCATGAAATATAAGAGCTGAATTTGAGAACGACTGCCACATGGAGGCACTTTTTTTACAACCTTCAGTAGTCTTTTATTGCTAGAATGCTCATATTTCATAAATGCTACTGATTTTTATTTGATAGAGTATCTCATGAGTGGATTTGATTCATTTGAATAGGTACCATGTCTTATGCATGAGGCCATCATTGGCTAATGCAGATGCTACAAAAGAATATGAATGCCCTTTCTGCCTCTGTATTGAAAGTGGAGTTGTTTCTAAGAATGGTGGGCGGCCTTTGGTACGTTCACAAGCATACATTAGTTATTCAAACTTTGAAGAAAATTTGCAACTTTCTAAATGTGGTGACAGTGCTCCCAGATGTCTAGAAGAGGGCGCCCTGATCTCAATGTGCTGAAGGAACTTCTGTATCATGCCAAGGACTTTTATGCTGGGTAAATGACACTTCTTTCTATAAATTCAAGAGAGTACACATATAGCATCCTCCTGTCCTTGTTGATCCACTAGAAACCTACAATTTTCCTCATTGGCTTCATATTTTGCTGTTGACCAAGGTAATTGTTTTTGAGGGATGGGCAAAGGTGTTACTTGACATGATGGACACCCAGATAGTATTCAAAACAACTTGATGCTTCATTAAGGATGAGTTCTTAATTTTGCTTTCCATCAACCATCATTGTCATTGTCTTTGTTGTCATTGGGCAACTGAAGCATTATCCTGAGAAATTTAGGTTAGCTACATGAATCCTTTATGCCATCATTTTTGTAAGGGCCTCACATTTCATTCTAATTTGAGATTATATGCCCTTTAATGCCATTTGTTAGGCCACTGGGGCATATGTTGGCCGATTTAAGTGTATTGATTTTGTGCAATTCAGCAGCATGTCACAAATACTGGTTTTAGATTATAATTGAAACTAATAACAACTGGACTGCATGGGTTCCCTGGTTACAATGAAGACCACTTTGGACCAGTTTAACTAAAACTCGTTTGTGGCTGGTGCAATTTGGTCCAAAAGCAGGTTGTGGAAGAATATTGGCTGAACCAGCTATACTGGTAAAAATCAACTGATGTGTTAGATAAAATATTTATGAAAAACCAATTGTAAAGACTGGTCAAAAGGATATTATGATTGGGTTTTGCTTTGCTTGCCAGGGTTTGAACTTCTGTTCGAAAAAATTTTGGTGTTTGGGCTGGTTGAACTGAATTTGACCAACAACCTACTAGTGGCAACATTGATCGGTTAGACTCATGTAGTGTTCACCTTATCAGTGATAAAGATATATCTGTGGTTCCAAAAAAATATTATTATTTTTATTGGAGATGATATTGTTCTTTGGAAAAAATTATCAGAAAAATAAAAATAAAAATTCTTAAAATTTAAAAATAAAAATCTATAATAAATAAAGATAATTACAAATACATATTAAACTAAAAATATTAATTAAAATGCCAAAATTTAATGACCTGCGGAAACACATGAGGGACCTAGACATACAGCTCAAACAAATTTAATATTAATATAATATATGAAAATTAAGTATGTGTTGATATGAAGATATATAAGCAATGTATACTTAAGACATGATCTTTTAATAATTTAGGGGCATTATGACAGTTGCTTGAGAAGAAAATAGGGGAAGTTAAGGCACATGGGTTTGAGAGATAATTTATATATAAAAAATGATAATATCTTTGATATTATCGATAAATTGGAGATAATATTGATAAATTAGTGGTAATATTGTTAATATCTTTGATATACATAGTTTTGAAAATTGGATTCCCTATGCAGGATATGGGGGTGTTGCAGGAGTTGTAAAAAGTGGAATATATCAGCTAATATGGCATGTATATTGGTGTTGTATCAGCAAATTTATATTCTTTTTATTTTTTCAAAAAAAAAAAGACATACTTTTAATCCATTTTTGACACATTTGGATTAGTTTAGAAGTGTAAAAACTATATTTTGGGGGATTTAGGGTATGTTCAAAGGTTTATCCGAGTTTTGGGGGAAGATAAATTAGATATTTAAAAATGAAAAATCCCTTTTCTTTTCAAGATTTGAGTTGAGCAGAGGGAAGATGAGCTAATTTTGACCCCAGTGGAGGATTCAAATATAATTTTATGTCAAATCTGAGGTCAAAATTCGCTTGAAAATTTGTGCAATTTTCTTTTAAAATGTTTTTGTTTTTTATTCATTCATTCTGCATGAAATGCATATATAGTTAAGTTTTTCTGTGTAAGACCCCAAAACTTCCTAAATCTAGTTGATTTCGATTTTTTTATTAAAAGATTTATATTTGAGTTTTTTTAGAAAATCCATACACATGCTAAATGATTTAAAATGATGTTTCTTGTGCTGTAATATTTTAAGAAATATATTATTGTATTTTCCATAAATATGTTGCAAATGTAGGGATTATTCACCTATAGCATGTATCATTACCAATGGTGATACTGTTGATGATATAAAGCATATAGAGATGTGTTTAGAAAATTTTATTCGCTTAAATATTTATTCATATTGGATATCCAAATAGTGGAAAACTTTTCAACCCTTTTTTTCACACCTTTTGATGTGATTTGAATTTTTTAACTACCAAATAACTCCACTTTTCCTCATTGTAACCAATATTTTCAATCATGATTTTTCATCTTTTCATACAAAAAGCCTATCTATTTTGTCTCAATTCACTTTATTTCTAATTATTATCCCCTATTACATCACATCCTTTTCTCTTTTTCCTCACTTTTCCATATTCCTTATTTTTCCCACCTCTTTTTCTCATACCCCAATGGAGCCTGTAATGTTGAATTGGTTTCTTGCTTAGTATCATGTTTATCCAATTTTAAGTTTTTATTTCATGACTTGTGACAAATTGCATTTTCTATTGAAAATCTAGA
This sequence comes from Pouteria campechiana, assembly GCA_036873735.1. Classification (NCBI taxonomy): domain Eukaryota; kingdom Viridiplantae; phylum Streptophyta; class Magnoliopsida; order Ericales; family Sapotaceae; genus Pouteria; species Pouteria campechiana. Next base: position 44,927 of record JAYJMB010005721.1, read on the forward strand.
TCAAGTAGTTGTTATTTATTTATTTTTTAGTTTGTGCATAATCATAATAATGCAATATAAAATATGTTTAATGCATACACTGTTCATTTACATAAAATGGCAACAACAGCCATTCTTGGAAAGAATTGATTGATACATCATCATTTACATATCATTTATATATGCAAAACGTAAAACAACTATATATTCTTGTATGGCAATTTTTTTCATTTTTTGGATTTTTTTAAGGTAATTTTGAGCCCCCCAAAAAGTCTATCCAATGGAGGCCGTCACACTCTTGCTACCCCCATTTCGGATTGGTTTTTCAGGCAACTGATACAGTGCTAATACCAATATTCAAAACCATGCTGATATTATCAATAAAATTTGAAATAGATGATTATTGGTTTCACATAAGATAATCAATTGGCTACCTCTCGAAAATATATCATTGAAGTTAAATTTTGATAAAGCAAATGCTGTTCTCATGTCTGCTGGTCTTTGGGAGATGGCAATCACACATGTTAACCAATATTCCAGTTAATGATCTAACATATTCCAATATGATAAACTGAAAATGGATATCTCTTTTGCCATTGGTTAACATTTATGATTATCCGGTCAAAGATATTATCAATCTCATGATAAAGTAAAGGTGGGCAATGACCGATGACATTATGTGAGACTGTTAATGGTCCAACTAAGTACTTTGTCCCCAACACCGTCGTGAATTGGAAGCACATCTTCTGTTGGGTTTAGTCTTAGAAAAGAAAATTTTGTTTAGAGCAAACTATTTTAATAGTTTTCAGTGAATCAGGATAATCCATTCTCCAAAAACCAATGCCTAAGAGAAGGAAGATGATCATTCAAGATTAGCTGTATTTAGTTTTAGGGTCTCTTTGGTGACAAGGAAAAGGAATGGAAATCTCTTTTTCTCCCTTGTTTACTTCATTAATTGATGTGACATTTACATATCCTAGCAGCTCTACTTTTTTCTTTTTCATTGTTATCTATATTTTCATACATTTCCACCTATTCTATCACATAATTTGCTCCCTTTTGCTTCAGTTTTTCTTCTCTTTTTTACCTCGTTTTCTAATTCCCAAACAGACCTAGACTTGAAGCTTTTGAATAGCACCTTATTTCTTTTGTCTTTTGCAAGAGTTTGTGGAACCAATTGTGTCAATTACCAGTTGTCCTTCAACATTTATTTCTTTCTTATGGTTACCCTTTCTTATTTTTCAAGTATAAGAGTGCTAGGCTGTGAAAAATCCTGGACAAACCAAAATCCATGCATGCTAAGACTTCCCTTACATTGATGACTAAATTGGACACTAAGTATTGACATTTTCCCTTCATGACTGAAGCTTAAAGTAGTCCTTAGGCTCTATCTGAATAGAGGTAAAAGGGTGTAAAAGAGGTGATGGTGATGTCAGTCATAAAGTAAATTAAGTTAGAATATATAAATTTTTTGTGGAAAGCATAGGTATTGATGGGAAAAGAGTATGGTTGTTATGAGTGGTTGGGGATGGTTAAATAGTTACATCAAAATAAAAAAAAATGGGTGAAAAAGGAGCTTTTGTATTCCTGGTGATCTTTTACAACAAAAAATTGAAAGGGCAAAGAAAAGTGTAAAGGAGCTCTGAAGCAAATAAAAACTTCAAACCTTTGCCTGTTAGTAGTTATGCAAGGGAAATTTCTGTTACATAATACTTTAGAGTAATGGAAATAATGCTGTCTCTTTGTGCTCCACCACAACTAGGTGCCATTGCATGATTTTTCTTCTCTCTCTTCTTGACAGAGTTCTTGATTTATGCTGTCTAGTGGATTTGGAATTGGAATTACTGTTAAATGTCTAACTTGGTTCTCCTTGTGGAATATTTTATTAGTATTCCATCCATAAAAGTTTTAGGGATAGAAAATGAATTTTATACTTAACAAGATTGTTATGTTTTACACTTATCTGCTCATCTCTGCTGCATATAATTCATAACAAGGCTATTGTTACAGGATTAAAGAAAGGGATATACTGCAAGAAATTGTTGATAAAGCTTTGTCATGCAAGTCCTTATTATCTGACATTGTGGATCACGTACTTGGATATATCAATGAAGATCTAAGTTCTGTGTATGAAAACCTTTCTATTGTTTTGAAGGTAGTTATTTTCTACAATTCTCTGTTTCCTGTACTTACAATTTATGTTGTTAAGGTTTTTGCCACTGTTATTTTAAAGTTTTGGGCGATAAACAATTCAAAGATTTCCATAGCTCAATTAGTTTTGGTTTCATGCATGTTTATGCATAGAATTGAATTTACTGCTGTCAATGCCTGACCTTATGATTTGTATAGAATTGAATATACTTCTGCCAATGTCTCAGCTTATGGTTTCAGTGGATTTGCTGAGCCATATCCAAGCAACTGTGATTGGCTGCATTAATCTCATTCTGACATTCTGTTCTACAGTGCAACATATCCTTAGTTGAAGCAAAGGGACATTGAATCTTTTGGTTGCCCTGTTATATGCAATGCTTTCAATTGCAAGCGCCTATATTTTATTGGTTGCTTTTGTCTCCTATAGGGAAATTTCCCAGATGATTCTACTGACCCTACACATTGTCTCAGTACTTGAGGCTTGTACCAGAATTATAGCTTCAAATATAGCATGATTTGAAATCTTGATGTTAGTTCTGCTACTATGTAACTTAGTTGTTAGACAGTTTGCATATTGGTCCAGGAGTTGATGACCATTTCAAAAAGTGGAAAGAAAGAAACGAAAATTCACCCTGATGTGGTTGGCCCAAGTAGGAAAAATTACTTTTAAGTTCTCCAATTCATGAAACAAGTTGAAAGTTAATTAAAAAAAAAAAGAAATTATCTTAAAACAAAGGAGCACGATAATAAAGGAATCCCAGCTTTCTGTTGAGACCAAGAGCAACTAACATGATTCCAAGTTGTTACCAAATCAGATTCTCTCATAAGGTCTATGCGAATAGAATCTCACTTCCACTGCGTTGTAGCTAAATTACTCCTGTTGGATGTCTGCCTGGATTACATTGTTGAAGCATATCCAATAAAAAGTGTATGGTAATCCTGATGATCAAAATTAGTTATTGCAGAACCATATAACAAATGGACTGCTACATTTATTAGATCCCTGTTCTCACATTTACTGGTTTGGCAGGTAGAGTTGAGCCAGTGCATGTGATCTCCAGAATCTAAACCCTGGCCAATTCACTACCTGTTGGAAAAGAGATATGCTGTTTTTTTTGCTAACGTATGATATAATACTCTTAACTGGGTGTCATTGGTTCCTTATAGGCTGTAGCAGTTGCTGATGTCTATGATGATGAGAGTAGCAACAACCTTGAGTTCGCCTTGGCTAGAAACTCATGGAAAATCAGACTTAAAAAGATTTTAGATGGTTCCAAGAAGCCCTTTATCCAGCAGATTCAGCGCTTACTCAAAGAGGTAAATCTTTATTCATGGACCCCATGCATGCAAACACTTGAGAATGACATTGGTCGTTCAGACTGTCTGCTTTTTTTTAAAATATTAAAATATTAATGCAAGTATTTCTGTTAAACTGCAATCTATTTTTATCATAGGCATGTGCTCGCTTGAAATTTAAGTCCATTAACTGGCATGTATTTCTTTTTTATATGAGAGATTGAGAAAATGATATAGGATAGTCGCCAAATTTCATACTACGTAATTATTAATATGTTGGTTCTATATCTCCGCTGTTAGGTGGCACTAGCTGTCATAGGGAAAAGAATATCACTAACAGATCCCAACTGGTTGGTTCAGGGTTGAATGGTTAACAAAGGTGATCCCAGTTAACCATGACCTGATCATATGGTGAGGATCATCTGACGGGCTTTTCTAGTGGTTTATCTAATTCAACTTGCTGCCTTGGTTTTGAGTGATTTAGTAGCAACAGGTTTTCCCTTAATCCATCTTGCCAAGCTGAGTAAAATGTCAATTGAACATTTCCTGGTCGATGGACACATCTCAAAATTTTTATTATTTCTTTCATTTCAATGTAGAAATTGTCTTTTTTTTTTTTTTTTTTTTTTTAACTGTGCCAAAATTGAATGAATAATATGTTGTAGCTTAAACCTGGCTGGTGGTGTATTAGGGATTGATGTTGAACATATCGCCTGAAGACTACTATATGCAGAAGTTGACAGAACTCAAGCGCAGTGGCTTTGAATGGGCAAATCTTGCCAAGAAGGTATCTTCTATATTAATTCTGTGTAGACTTTTTCTTGTTTCTCTTTGAATTTTGGACAAATTTTATTATTTTGTTGCAGGTTGCCATGGACTGTGGAGCAGTTGAACTGGAGGAAGTATTTAGGCTTATCGTGGAGGGTGAAAATCTACCTGTAATGTTTGACAAGGAGCTCAAGGTAATTGCTACACATGGCATGGCATGCACTACTGAAATTGATTTTCGTATAAGCTTGTCTATATTTGACCTCTTTTCCATTTGTGTTTTCAGTTGCTAAGAGCCCGAAGTGTTCTGTATTGCATTTGCCGGAAACCATATGATCAGAGAGCAATGATTGCTTGTGACCAGTGTGATGAGTGGTATCATTTTGATTGCATTAATCTGCGTGAACCAACACCAAAGACATATATTTGTCCTGCATGCAGACCTCTAACAGCTGACCTTTTGCCTTTGTTGCCACCCCTGCACCATGATGAGAGGTAAAGAGTATGAAGAAATGGCATTTCTTTACTGTTTTGATTGATAAATGAATTAGGCTATCAATCAGTGTTATCAGAACCAGCCAGGCGTCCGGTTTGACTAGCCAGTTCAACCGGTTGAACTGTTTTTTTTTTCTTTGAAAAAATTAAAAAAATAATACGACATGATTTTAAAAAATCTAAACCATAAATATTAATCTAAATATATAGATCTTTTGTTATGATTCTATATTACTTTAATTCATCCTTTTATTCTATTAATAATATTAAAATAAAGAAGTCTACTATTGGACCGAACCGGGTAAGACTAGACGCGTCAACTGACCAGTTCGTAGTTGAACCAGTTCAACCAGCCGGTCCGGTTCTGATAACACTGCTATCAGTGAATTGGTGTGCTTGTGCTTGAGTATCCTTACAGAATTTCCTAGCATTCACAATATGATTTTACTTTTCAATTCCATCTGGGATGGGTGGAATTTTTAGTTTCTAGAACTTTGGATAACATAATGAGACTGGATGATGACACAGCCTCATTAATGTGTCTACCCAACAAGAGTTGAAATCATGGCCATTTTTGTGGAGTGGCTTTACAAGAACAGAAATCGTAGACCTTAGGTGATCTACAGTTTGAAATGGGTTTGAGAATTAAAGTCTCTTGGGGTTGCCTTTTTTTTCAAAAAAAATCTTTTCCAATTCATAAAACATGGAAATAAGACAAAAGTGTATTTAGAATGGCATTCCAGCCAATTCTTGTACACCAAATGGCCCCTAAGTCTACTGTTGATGAGTAGGTCAGGTTTATTTTGTTTTTTAAATAGTGACACTATGATAGTGGTAGCATTCTCCGAGCTTGAAGTAGTGTGTTATGTGCCTTGTAGATAATGAGAGGCATTGTCATCTATTCAGGCCAAAAGAATCTGGATGGTTTGTCCAAAGATGCACATGTTTGTTAATCTCGAAAGACTAGCGAAAACATTTTGCACTGAGCTAGTTGTATGCCCTCATTGTGTTTATGGCTCAATTTCTTAATGATGTTGATCTTGTTGCTTCTATGATAATTTGTTGACTAGTGAATCCCTTGTGTAATGTTATGAATGAACCAAACTCATATTCTCACGTGCAGCTGAGATTCAGGGACTTGGTGATCTGGTGTAACTAGGTCCTGTAACCTATTTGGAACTGTTTATCTAGTGGCATGAATCTCCAAGATGTGGCATGTTCCAATATCTCAGCTAATTAGCAGAGCCATGCATTTGGTGGCTTCTTTTATTGAAAATGTGTGTGATTTTAGCCATCAACAGCCAGCAGCAGAACCATTTGAACGTACTGGATCACCAAACCCTGTTATCATCTGCTTTTATTTATTGTCTTATTGACTCACAAAGCTGTGGGTACAGCACCTGCATACATATGCTAGTTATCATCATGCTTATTGTTATTAAAGACATAATAATCCTCTCGTTTGACTCTTGACAAGCAATTTTCACGGCATTATTTTTTCCCCTTGTGTCAGATCGAGTGCTGACAGTGAGCCCCAGACCCCCCCTCCTCAAGTCATGGAACCAAAAAGAAGGCAGCCAGGGAAGTCTAGGTCTAGTTTGCAGCAAAAAATGAGGGTTGCTACTGATTTAGTCAGTGACTTGAAGTTATATAGTGAAATTGATGATTTGTGGAGAAAAAGCCGGAGGCCTATGAAAAGAACAGCTAGAAGACGTAGTGAGTATGAGAGGCTCATCTCTCCGTTGTTCAATCAACAACTGTAGAGACAATGAGCTTGCCATTCATTCATTTAATTGATTATTCGCCTTTGCAATTCTCTTACTGCGAGTTCAATAAGCCAATGAGTAGCGATCACATCTCTCGGGTATTTACTAAATTCTGCATGCATCTCTGCCACCATCAAGAAAGAGGGAAAACCACTTGCTAGTTTGCTGCTGCTGTTGCTGCTGCTGCTGCTGGCATCTTCCATGTATGTCGTTTGTGCCTTTTTCTTTCTTTACCTCGTTTTGTTTTTCATTTCTGGCGTCTGGGGTGGCTTTCCCCTTCATTTTTGTTGGGGCCTGCGTGCAGTCTCAACAGTACTTTTATGAAAATAAAAATTGAAGAATTTTCCCAGGTGTATAAAAGGAAGAAAGCTCTTTTGCCAGTCAGGTCAAAATAATCAGCCGCAAGAGTAGTAACTGGCTTTTGGATATGGTTGAAAGGATAATGGATTTTATGCGCAGCCTTGCCCCTTTCAATTTGATCCTGGTTTTAGGAAAGTTTTCAAAGGTATGGAACCAACCAACCACACGCAAGTTGGTGGTTGAGAAGATTCCTTTGTAAATAAATGTAATATATATATGATTGACTGCCAACATGATGATGATGATGATGATCTCAAATAAAAGGCGTAGAAGAAAGGTGGAATGAATGATCTCGACTTGTCAAATATCAGAAGAATAGCAATGAAATAAATTTCCTAATCCAACAGCAAATGCAACCACTAGTTGTGTTAGATGGACAGAAGAATAACCAAACGGCGACTGTAAATGGAACATTTGGGTCCTCAAATGTTTGTGCTATACCCCTTATTTTACGAGAGGGCCCCGGATCTCATTTAATGGCTTCTACATGCATTCAACCCCCACCCAAGCATCTCATTTATATTTACATCTCTCAATGGAAATGGTAGATGGACAGCTGGAATGAATGTGCTTGGATAAGACTATCAGGAAGTAAAAATGCTGAGGTATCCCTACATGATCAAATACTTCAGCCATTGCATGGAAATAAATACTGTAGTTATAGTTAGCTTAGATTTAATTAAATTGTTTTTTTTTAATATACTTACGCGTTGTAGACAATAATGCAACTACATTCAAGTATCAGGTACGATCAATATATGCCACAGAAATCGAATCATAGCCGTCCAATTCTCTTCCTATCCAGTCAAACAAGCGGTCCTCAATGTTTCTCTAGTTATTAAGAGACCCACCCACAATCTGGTAGTGTAAGTTACTCTGTCATCCAATTGACGGTGCAGATGGTGTCGTTAAATTTCATTGGTTGTGTAGAGTTACTGTGTTACACGAGAATAATGACAAAGATCCAACGGCTGAGATTGTCCAAGAGAAAGCAAGTATTTGCCCAACTGGACTGCTGCTATAGAAGAGGGCCTGATTTTCCAGTTAACTACCGACATGCCACCCACAGCCAGGCATGACGTAGGGTCGGGATGGAGAAGGCGTTCAAGTACTTAAACGGTACTTAAACGGGCAGTTAAAGAGGTCGAAATTCGTTTGCTGGCAGTGGTATTTCTGTAATAAGAAGCGCTGTGAAGGGGTAAAGTACGCTGGCGGAGGTACAAACACCGCGTCGAACAGACATGCATCATTCAGCTTCGTAGTTATCACTCTGTGTAACCCCTTTTGCAAATCCACACCGTTGATAGGGTGAGGAAAGTGGATCTGATTTTTATATTCACGCTCTACATTGCTCAAGTCATTTCTATAGCCTGCAAATGGTCAGAATTATATTTTTAAAAATTTTATTTATTTATTTATTTTGATCCTGACCAATATGAGTGAAACACACTAAATCTGTCAACCCAATTGGGCAGGTAGTAAAATCATATTCTTTTATTATAATACTGGGATATTATTTATTATTTCTACGAAAGGTTGGATGGTCCAAATTGTTGAAATACTACTTACGGCGATGCCATGCCACTAGAAAGCTAATTGTAATTCCTTCGTCATTTCGAGTTTTCGCCAATCTTTTTCTTCCTTAATTAGTTGGCCCCATCCCAAGGAAATTCTATCAAGCATTGATCAATAATACCCGTCCATTCCAGGCATTGTTAAGAGATATGGAGGGTGTGGATTAACAATGTAGGTGATTGAGATTTGCAGCAGCTTTCATGCGCGATAGATATTTGGTTCTGTAGCCATTTTGCGATATTTAGGTTGGCATAGGGTGTCAAAGCTTGAGAAGGCCATTTTTCCGTTTGTATCGGGTGCCAAGGATTTGGGAGGCGATATTTTAGTTCATATCGAGTGCCAACGTTTCGGGAGGCGATTTTTTTAGTTTGTATCGGGCCCAACGATATTTTCATATGTATCTGGTGACTGGTGCCAAAGTTTTGGGTGGCGATATTTTGTGGAAATGGGGCTTTAGGTATTTGAGCCCACTAATTCTCTCCGTCCACCCTATTATTTGCTTAAAACGAAACTGATTTTGAACTAATATGGATAAAAATATCCGGTATTTATTTATGTATGCATGATGATTCCTATCGTCCCAGTGAGGATGAAAAAATGCCAAAACAAAACATCCGTCCATTATCAAATACTTCTGCCATTACATTGAAATAAATATGTTAGTTGTAGTTAGCTTAGATTTAATTAAATCATTTTAGTAGGCACAAAAAAGAGCAGCATGTGGATGAACGGATTTCACGTCACTCTATATTCAAATGCCTATTCTGGTGTTTAAATAAACAGAGTTTTGAGATAATAATAAAATGGATTTTAGAGAAGCAGTATAGGTTTGTGGGCTCATTTTATTTAGCTAAGACTTATTATTATTGGCCAATAGTGAATAAGCAGATGAAATTGATAAGTAATTAAGGTCAAATAAATAGAGACTGTCGGACATGATTGAAATAAAAGACATGCAATTATTAAGTTACATTCGATGCAACCAAACGTGAAATGTTCAAATAATGTACAACAGATCAAATGAATTATAAAAATTCATGGCATCTTTCTATTTAGTTGCATAGACGTAGTTATAGTTATTTTGGGATTTCAATAGCGATTTAGGTCCTCGTCTCCCCTTAAATTGGGGTTGTTGATTAACACTTAAGCTCCATGTAATTTAATTGGTCGGGATGTATCATGGATTTCTCGAATACCTAGTTAGGCTCTTAATTAACACTGACCAAAATGGAAAAATGAAATAAAAGTGCAGGTGGGAGGAGAGAGAGAACACTAACCAAAATGGAAAAATGAAATAGAAAGTAAAGGTGGGGGTGAGAGAGAACACTGACCAAATTGGAAAAATGAAATAAAAGTGCAGGTTGGGGGAGAGAGAGAACACTAACCAAAATGGAAAAATGAAATAAAAAGTACTGGTGTGGGGAGAGAGGGAGAGAGAGAGAGAGAGAGAGAGAGAGAGAGAGAGAGAGAGAGAGAGAGAGAGAGAGAGAGAGAGAG
>JAYJMB010005722.1:0-11704 GCA_036873735.1 Pouteria campechiana
ATACACCTCAATTATGTTCAATGGTTGTTCCTTACTTTTCATTAAAAAGCCTTTAACAACCCCGTATTTAAAACATTGTATTCATTTTTCAAGGGTGCAAATAGAGTAAAGAGTATATTGCAGAAAAGACAAAATTTTAATAAGTAATAATTGTACATTTAAAAAACTAGTAAATAATTAAAAGAATATAGATGAATAATTAAAAAGTATATAATGTAAAGAATATCTATATTGATCTTATGCTTATCTTGCTGGATCCATCAAAGAAGTCAGGTAACAGGTGAGGTGGCAGGAGAAAAAAAAAAAGAGATAATGAGGCGGGTCCCATCACAGAAAGAAGTTTATATGTGAGGAACGTGATTGTGGCTGGGACGCGCAATGGCTTTACACGAGGGAATGAAAATGGGCTTACAAGCGACTACCATGTCTAAGTCAAGTCGTTCCGACAGAACACTAGTGTAAACGTTATCCCACTTTTTCTAAACATGAGACCCACCACATATCTTCTTATTTGGGTTGTCCAAAAATCATTTTTGGGTTGTCCTCAAATTCATGTAGCTTTTGATAAGATCTCGCGTTGAATCCTGCAAGACTTAAAAACATATCAAAGGACGCTGGGGTGTTCCCGATGTGAACACTCCAACATTTAAGTCAGTAGGAGAATTTTAGAGAAGAGAATATTAGATAGTTAGAGCTTGTATTTTTGGATGTATACCTGCGTATATTAATAACTAAGCATGGGCGCATAGTCTGTACGCGAGGTGGATGTAGAATACTACTAGGAGACGGGCTCTGTAATATGACTATCGACAGTCTTGTGTATAAAGGACTGTCCGGTGTGGCTTAGCATCTCATTTGAGTAGGGATTTTACGTGACATGGCATACTCCAACGTACTCCAATGAACTAGGTACCTTAGTTGGGAATCCCTAACAGTAGCACGCTGCACCCCCACCCCCGGGAGACACTAGCAAGGCTAAGTCTTCCCAATCGCCCGACTCTCGATGCGTGATCTCCCATGGGCAATACTTCTGTCATAGTTCTGTCCTCTAGTGCTCGTGTACGCTCCGGCGGAATAGGCTTGCTTCCATACGAATTCGATCTATATGGATGTTCTGGGTAGTTTAGAAACCTGACGGATGATGACACTTTGACAGATCCACATTTTTGAAGACCGGTTCCTTGTTCCGGAACGTGTTGGCAGATTTGCAGGGATTCGGCTCGATTCTGCTCCAAGGGACTTAGCCAGTTCTTGGATCAGTTTCGTGCTTGGGAACACTGCGGTGAAACCGCAAGGAGTGTCTTTTCATGCTTTTTTAGTATTTTTAAAATCTATCGGAAGTCACATCATGGCGGCTTCATCGGTAAGAGTTGGGACTCTTCGTTAGCTCCATCTATCCCCATGTAACAAGTTGGCAGCTTTTTCGATACGGGCGTGACTTTTCATTCCCACAACCCGTCCACGAGTACAAGTCCTCAAATGCAAGGGGATGGGAGTGTGGTGCCAGTTTCTGATTTTTCTGAAGTCCCAAGTTGGTAGTTCAGGTTTGCATGGAACCCTAAGCAATTTTGTAGGGGAGCGTCTATAAATGACCACCGCAATAGCAGGAAACCATTTCCTATTCTTCCGCTCTTCTCATCATCTTCCCGAGCTCTGCTCCTCGTCTCCTTTACTGGTACTTGACTCTTCTCAAAAACCCATTCTCTTCTTAGTCAATTTCTTATTTTGCCCTAAATGGCCTTCGAAAAGCCCCACCCGCGTCTGTCAACCAATGTCATTGAGTCTTTCCGACTCTACCCGCTACCTGCGGGTATGAGTTAGATTTTTCCTGAGTCAACAGATCTTCCTTGGGACCATTGGGAAGGTTCTGTTTCCATTTCTTTAGGGTTCCTTAGGGCGGGGTTTCACCTAGATCAGGACAACTTCATCTTTGATCTCCTGCAAAACTACAATATTTTCCCGGGATATCTAGTCTTGAACTCTTGGTGATATATTGTGTCCCTTTCCTGATGGGTTTATAGCCTAAGGAAGGTTTCTATCTTTTCTTTTGCCATGTTTGCTTCCATCTTCACTCTTAGCAAGACTGTTAGTTCTTCTCATTACTTTTATCTCATACCCCGCCCTCCATGGTGGAAGTTGTTCCAGCGGGTTTTAGACCCGGATGATAACTGAAAAAGTCATTGGGCCTAGATCAAGACCGTTGGAGGCATTCAGTCAATCAGTCTCTCTCAATTAGAGTAGTATAGCCTATACCTTATCAGGTATAAGCTGGTGTCTCTGGGCGCTATGGTAGTGGATACTGTCACCACTACCGAATAATGTCACCAAGCGGACTTCCTATGTGGCCTCTTGGGTCAAGAAGTTGCTATTCCTGACCCGATCCCTCTATGGACAGACCTCCCTTCTACTTCCTGAGTTGAGGGAGCTTATCGAAAGTGAGTACGAGCTCATTTCTGTTATTTCCTTTCTAGATCCTCATGAAGCTTCCTCCGTCGCACCAGCACCTTCCACCAAGCTAACTCCTTTCGTTGCATCGGCTCCCTCTAACGCGGTCGGTCCCTCTATCGTGCTGACTCCTCTTATCAAAGGGTGGGTCTCTCTAAGCAACAGAGGGCTAAGGTCACTACGAGGAGACGGGTGCCTTTTAGTGGCTCCTCTCCTTTTCCTTCTTTCAAATCCCTTTGAAGGGAGTCAGTGGATCCAGAACCGCGCAATATAATCTGCTCTCCTAGTTGAGGTCCTTTTAGGATCTCTTTTGGCAAGAGCTCTACCACCCCTAAATACTCTTCTCCTTCCTCTTCTTCTTCCGAGGGCTTTGGTCGTCTAGGAGGGTCCAGAGCAGCCCTCTTATCCACCTCTAAGGCTGCCTTTAGAGGAGGTTTTCATCTCCGCTCCCTCTACTTTGCCAGCTATTTCACTGCCCGTTGTAATTGCTCTAGCAAATGTTTCTTTAGTTTCTCCTTCAGCAGTAGTCTCCTTGCCTTGTTCTGCTATTGCTCTTGCTCCCTTAACTTTCGTTCCTTTTCCACCTGATCCCTCTTGTCCTTTGGGAATGACTCTGGTGAATGATGCCTCTCCAAAGGAGGGTACAAGAGTGATACCGGAGGTTCAGGAGGGATTGGCTATGACGGAGTCCCATGAAGAGGTGGTTGTGTAGGCACCTTGGCCCCAAGCTGTTGTGGCTTCTCATCCTATCACAAATTTTGCCAGTAAGTGCCTTTTATGACTGTATTGATCTTTTTGCCTCTTCCTTGTATTCTCTCTCTCTCTCTCTGTATATATATAAGGCTTGTTCTCTTCCGATCGGCTAGCCCGTGCGCTGAAACATATACATGTGGGTTCTAGCTTGGCTCTGTTTGGTCAGCGTTTCCATGGTGAGGCTTCTGGTTTGAGTGGGCCTACCCCTGTCCATGGTTTTGCATCTTCAGTTTGAGTGCTACTTTCACAAGCCAAAGCTCTTCCTGGCCTTCTACTCCTGTTGATGTAGCTTAGAGGGGGGCGGTACCAATAACTTCCCTTCTAGAGAATTCTCGATTGGCCGCCACATTCATTACCAATCTCGCTTGTCTGACAAATCATTCCCGGTATTTGGACATGCCTTAGGAAGACATGCTTGTGGAATCTGCTTTGGGTGCGTGTAGCATTTGCTCGAGAGATAGAGTTTCATCAACTAAATGAGGATTATTATGCAATAGCTAGGTCTTGCTCGGGATGAACTACGGATCCAGACCTAGAGCCTGGACGAGGCAGAGGAGGAGGTGAAGGAGTGGTAGGTGAGAAACTATTATTTTAAGAACAATTGGGATCGTACGATTACGAAATCTGTGGCCATGAGGGTGGAGTTGAAAGAGGAGAAGAGTCACTTTCAAGAACTAGAGGAGACCGCTTCTGCTCTTAAGGCCAAGGAGGATAATCTAGTGGCAGAGCGTGCGTTAGTAGAGTCCAAGCTTAAGAAAGTTGAAGATGCTCTTTTGCTGGTGCGGACTGACTAGGATGCTACTGTCTTTGTTGCAAAATCTAAAGTAGAGTGCTTAGCTCAATTAGAGGTGGAGGCTGTGGGGAGGGAGGAGATGCTGCAGCAAAAGGTCACTACACTGGAAAGCAAGGAGACAACTCTACAATAGGAGTCTAATTTGCTAAAGGTGGAGCATGCGGCTGAGCTCTCTCCGAGCCTTCCATCTTTTTCCTTAATTCTGTTATAATGCTCTTATTTGTGGCCTCCACCAGCTCGTTTGTCTTTAGGTGCGCTATTGAGGAGAATTTCTGCTGGATCCCATGGGTAGTGCAAAAAGATTTGAATGGTTCACTTCCAGATTGGGTTCCATTATCTGTGATGAGGACTCCAGGGATCCCAAACCTACACATAATGCTCCCCATGAAGAAATTTTAGGCTTATATTGTGGAGAAAGACTTAGTGGTTCTGGCTTTTGCCCACTTAATGAAGTAATTCACGGCGACGAATATGTACTTTCTTCTTCCTACTATTGGCGAGAAGGGGTCGAGGATGTCCATTCCCCATTGATAGAATGGCCAGGGGATATTAATGGTAGATGGTTTGGTTGCTGAGAGATGGGGAATAGTTGCATACTTCTGGTAGTTGTTGCATTTTTTAACATATTCTTTCGAGTTCACTACCATTGTAGGCTAATAATATCCCTGTCTTATTATCTTGAATGCTAGAGTTTTTACGCCTATGTGACTCGAGCATTCCCCATCATATATTTACTTTAGGATTTCTTTTCCTTGGTCTGCATATATGCACTGAAGGTATGAGTATGAGTGTCCTCACCTGTACAATTTATTGTCCAGATATATAAATTTGGCTATGAAACATACCAGTTTCTTTACTTCCAACAGATCCATTGACTTTTCTCCTTTCTTCAGGTAGGCATGGATGAGATCCATCTAGGACGGCTTTGAGCCTTCTACCATCATTTGTTCGACCTCAAAAATGCTAGGTGCCGTGAGGTGCTCGATTAGGATGGTTCTTTATGGAAAGAAAGATGGCGCTATAGCCAACTTTGACAGTCTGTTGGCGTGTTCATTCTCGTCCCTTGGTACCTTGATGACCCTTGTAATATGGATCCATATTATTATGGCTTTAGTCATAGAGAAGTATTGCTTCATTAATGGTTCTTTGACATCGTATTCTCCTGAAAGCTACTTCATGACCAATTGGGATCGCTATAGATGGCCAAGTTATGAAATTTTAGTCTTTGAGCTAATTTGAGTCCTACCAATAGAGCTTCATACTTGGCTCCGTTGTTGGTGATAGGAAAGTTGAATAATATTGCATATTTGATGTGGTTTTCATCTAGGCTTTAAAGGACAAGCCCCACCCCGGAGCCTTCTTTGGATGAGGAGCCATCTATGTATAGCTACCATTGCGGATCCACTAACGAGTTATTTTGTTGCGGGCCTGGGGAGGCTAACATTTTCCTGGGTAGATGTGTTGATTCCGAATTTACAGTCATTGGTGAAGTGCTTTTCGGTCCGTCAGCTTTGTTGGCACATTCGACAATAGAGTCAGCCAAGACTTGTCTTTTGATGGCCATTCGAGGCAGGAATTCAATATCAAACTTGTTGAGCTCTATAGACCATTTGACGAAGCGGGCAGATAGTTCCATCTTCTGGAGGAGCTATCTTAGCGACTGATCTGTGTAGACTCAAATTTGGTATCCCTAAAAGTAAGGTCAGAACCTTCTCGCTGCAATGACTAATGCGTAGGCGATTTTCTCAATAGTGGAGTACCTTATTTCTGCCCCTCTAAGGATCCTGCTAAAATAGTATATTGGCTATTGCTATCGGTCCTTCTCTTTGAATAAGACAGCTCCAATTATTTTAGGTCCTGTTGTAAAATAAAGGAAAAGAGTTTCTCCTCTTTCGGGGGCACTCAGCAATGGAAGGGAGGTGAGGTATACCTTAAGTTCTTCTAAGGCTTCTAGAGTTTCCATGCTGACTCCTTGGTTGCTCGAACCCACAATGGGAGACTTCTTTTTATTGACTTCGATAAGAACCTATTGAGCCCTGCCAATCTTCCGGTTAGTTGCTAGAGCTCCTTAACGTTGTGGGGTGCTGCCATGTCTCAGATGGCTTGGATTTTTTCAGGATTTGCCTCAATGCCTCTCTAGGATATTAAAAATCCCAGTAATTATTCAATGCTACCCCAAAGGTGCACTTCTGGGGGTTTAGCTTCATCTTATAGTTTTGGAGAGTTTTGAACGTCTCTTTCAAGTCTTGGATGTGGTGGGACTTAGTTTTGCTTTTTTACCACCATGTCATCGATGTAAACTTCCATATTCTTGCCCAGCTAGTGCTTGAATACACTGTTTACCATCCTCTGGTAGGTTGCCCCTGCATTTTTTAACTTGAATGACATTACTTTGTAATAAAAAGTTCTTACATCAGTGATAAAGGTTGTTTTCTCTTAGTCTGGTTCATGCATTCGGATTTGATGGTATCCCAAGAAAGCATCCATGAAAGAGATCAACTCGTGGCCTATTGTAGTGTCTACCAGTTGGTCAATGTTAGGGAGTGGATAACTGTCTTTTGGGCAGGCTTTATTTAATTACATAAAATCTATGCACATGTGCCATTTTTCGTTTGCTTTCTTTACTATTACCACGTTAGCCAGCCACTTGGGGTAATGTATGGGCCTAAAGAATCCTGCTTTTAGAAGTTTGTACACTTCTAACTCAATGGCCTTCCTCTTTTTCGGTGAGAAAAGTCAATTTTTTTACCCCACTAGCTTGTGATTGTTGTCAATTGCTAGCTTGTAGGAGATGATTGACGGTTTCAGTCTGGGCATGTCTGAGGGTTCCCATGTAAAGACATCAGCATTCTGCCTCAGTAGGTCAACCAGCTCTTCTCGTAGTGAGGGTTCTAGGGTGGAGCAGATATGAATAGTCTTGCTTTCGGATCCAGGTATCAGCGGTACCATGATCAGGGGTTCTATTGGCTTGCTTCGAGTAACTTGTTGTTCGTCCTTGTTATCCATGGTGTCGATTTGCATACTTTTCGACACTGTTTCTTTTATTGAAATCTCGTAGCATTCTTGGGCGATCTTGGCTATGCCTATCCCATTTCCAATAGGGAACTTGATAGCAAGGTGGTAAGTGGATACAACCGCTTTCATTTTATTGAGGCTTAGGCATTCCAATATGGAGTTATAAGGTGATGGGATGTCAACCACCAGGAAGTCTAGGTGGGTTATAATCTTCTCTAGACCATCTCCCATTATGAATGGGAGATTGATGATTCCTTCTGTGAACAAACCATCTTCTGTGAAACCTGCCAGCCATCCCACATAAGGTTGTAGTGCCTTCTTAGATATCCCCATCTTCTCGAAGCAATGATGAAACAGAATGTTTGCCGAGAAACCGCTGTCCACTATGATTCTTTTTACTTGGAACTTGTATATGATAATGAATATCATTACTGTGTTATCCTGGGGATCCACTCCTTTTGGTATGTCTTCTTCTGGGAAGATGATGGAGAAGTCTTGCTCTTCTCTTTTTCGCTTGGGACTTTGCTCTACTACATTTACTTATTTGGGAGAGGGAAGCTGGTTAACGTGACCACTGAAGATTACATTGCTGGTTCCAGCTATGTGCTAGTTGATATTGGTTGTTGAATCTTTCTCACGTTCCTCACGTGCTACTTCTCTTTGTTGTCTGTCCTCTCTTCTGGCCTCCGCTCTTCCGGGGTCGTTAGCCACATATTGTAGTAATTTTTCCCTTTTTATGAGTTTCTCGATCTCCACTCTCAAGATGTGACACTCATCTATGTCATGACCAATATCCTTATGAAACAAACAGTATTTATTGTGATCCAGGTGACCTCTTCTTTTTATTTTTGGTAACAAAGTGACCTGATATCCTTGTCTTTGGATTTTGTGGAGAATGTGGGTAGTGAAGTAGTTAAAGGCATATTTGAGGGTACCTCTCTATACTGTTCCTAGCCTATTTCTACTGAATCTGGAGACAGGAATTATGCGGGCAGATTTGTTACCTAGTTGATTATAGCTTTCTTCCCATCGCGATGAGGGATACCGAGACCGGCTCCACCTCCTTTTTTCTCCTTCTTCTCTAGTGCTCTCATTTATATCTATGTGCCGATTTAGCATTTCTGAAAGTTGTGAGTAGTCTTTCGGGGGTCATAGATGTAATTGATATCTGGAGTGCAGCTGTGGGCAATATTATGATCCAACTTTTCCACATCTAGTGAATAACAGTTAAATCTGCTTATGTATTCACAGAGGGTCTCGCTCTCCTTTTGCTTCACCATCATCAGTAAATTCACCGTTCTTTTTTGTTTCCATTGTACGATGAAGCATCTTTGGAAGCGCTCCTCTAACTCGTCAAAAGATCTTATGGATTCTAGGGCTAAGGTCTAGTACCGTGACAGTGTTGCTCCTTTGAATGTTTGCGGGAATGCGCAGTATTTGATAGAGTTGGAGACCCCCACGAGGGTCATCTGTTCGTCGTACCTGTCTAAATGGTCATCATGATCTATGGTACCATCATAAGCTTTCAAGGATGGCACCCTAAATCCTTTTGGATTGGGTTCCTCTAGGATTTTCGGAATGAATGGGGAATGCTTGGTTGAGCCTTGTCTCTCAGGGTGCCCCTAACCGTTCCATCTTTCTAGTCTGGTGACATCATCTTTAGAGAGTCTTCTTACCACCGAATGGGAAGAAGCTTCTCTTGCCTGGATGTAATCGGCTTGCTTTTGAGCTGGCTCCGGGATGGTGTTGATTGTACTTGCTGGGTTGCCAGCCACTGTTCCTGCAACGAGGGCAATTTCAGGGTTTGCCGGTTGCTGCCTAGGAGGAATGTCGACTGGCAAAAATCCAAGGGTAGGGGTAGCGAGGAGAGTATTGGCTCTACCAGGATTTTTGGATCCTTGAAAGGTTGGATCTATCCGATAGCAGGGGAGAGGAGTTGGTAGGGGAGTTCCCCTTGCTGAGGATCTGCCAAGAGCATTCCCTTGCTATTGCATAAGTTGTTGCATCATCTGCTGTATTATTTCCTACATCATCTGTTGCATCGTTTATTGGCTTGTTGAACCAGGTTGGGCTAACAAGTCTTTAGGTGATGCCACTCTATCATTCCCGTTTGACATGGATGACTCATTGTTGGCCACAGCAGGAAGAGAGGAAGTGTTTATGTTACCCAATATCGTTTGACATCTTTTTAGACCTTTTGAAATGCTTCCCACAGACGACGTCAATGTTTGGATTATTCCCAAATTATATTTGAGTTGTCTCCAAATTGAGTGCTGACATGGCTCTCAAAAAGATCTCGCCTTGAATCTTAGAAGACTGGAAAACAGATCAGAGGACACCGGGGGTGTTCCTAATGTGAACACTCCGATGCTCAAGTCAATAAGAGAATTCTAGAGGAGAGAATATAAGGTAGTCAGAGCTTGTGTTTTTGGATGCATACCTGGGTATATTTATAACTGGACGTAGTTGCATAGTTTGGGTGCGTAGCCTATATGTGAAGTGAATGTAGAATTTTATTAGGAGACGAGCTTCATAATATGACTATCGACAGTCTAGTGTACAAAGGACTGTCCAGCATGGCTTGGCAGGAGTCTCATTTGAGTGGGGATCCTACATGGCATGGTGTAGTCCAATGAACTAGGTACCTATGCTGAGAATCCCTAACACTTCTAAAGGAGTTGGGTACCTTTATATCATTGTTTATATTAATACAGCACTAAAAAAGCGATCCATCATGTGAAAATAGTGATTTCAGTTTTTTTTTTTTAACTTATGTTGTTAAAATAAGTGATTTCTACTGTTAGCTTAGTCTACCAAGGGATTTTTATATTAGAAAATACCGAGATAGTATGTAATTTCCGTCCACATAGCTCTGCTGATGGGGAGGTTAGAATACCATTACCTTGCCAGGTCGATTTAAAATGAAAGAAAGGATTATGGCCAGCGATTGAAGCTGTCTTTGATGGTGGGTGAGGCCAGTTGTGGCACAGTAGGGGAGTGTGTCACATTGACATTGACATTTTTAAGAGCCGCTGTGACAGAACCACTCATTCATTACTGGGTGTGCGTGAAAAATTGCAAGCCTGATTACATATCGGATGGCAAATGATCTCCTGAGTCTCACAACCAGTGGAAAATTATCAGCTTGGTCGGCCCTAGCTTGATTCTTTATACCTGTTGTTACGCTGGAATTTCTTCTGTTTTGATTGGTTCACGCCATTCATCCAGAGTGATTAATTGAAATGGATGCGCTATTAACATTGTGGTGAATGGCTGTTTGAGTTAGCTAATTGATTTGCACTCTCACTGGGCCATTGCAAGACCGCGATTTATTCTCGCATTTCAGTGCGATATTATATTAAATTTCATAATTTTAATGCAATGCAATATTTATTATTAAATTGAAGGATTCAATTAACCTTAGGGACTGCAAAGATATAAGCATTAGTTTTATTTTTTTTTAATTTGTAAGACTACTTATAGCTTCGATATACAATGTAATTTTTATATTTTTAAATTCTATAATGTTAATAAAATCCTTTTATTGAATAATAAACAACATAAAGAATTAAAATTATGAAATTTTCATTAATATATTTTATATAAAATAAAAATAACATGATTGAATATGATATTGTATATGGGCCGTATTTACAACAATGAAGTGGCCCCGGTGAAGCCGTTGCAATTGTATTGTCAGTGGGCAATTGCTCCCTCAAAATTTGAAAAATATTTTAACTTCTTTGAAATTTTGAATAATTTTTTTAGGTACAATTAATTTTAAAACCTCACATGTAAAATTATCCTCAGTCAAATGAAAATTTGGACAGAAAATATGAAAAAAATAGATAAAAAATTTATCTACTACAAAATACTTTTAATATATATATTATATAATGAGATTTAATATAAAATGAGTTTAAATATTTAAAATTTTAAAATATAGAATTTGACCCTTTCATTAACGGTCCTGGATCTGCTACTGGTTGCTGTAACTAATTTACTTCTTACGTTGCTGTAACTAATTTACTTCTTACTGTCTATTTAAACTTGTTATTGTCTTGTGTTGTAGGGAATGGATGATCGAGGAAGGGACGTCCCCTGTTATCAAGGCGAAGGAAAGTGATTGAAGAAGCAGGGGACTTAATACAGGGGAAGGCATTGAAAAACAAGACCTGCTTTGGTTTTTTGGGGGATGATGAAGCAGTGGTCTGAGATGAGATTGCACCATTGGTTTGAGACGCACTTGAATCTCCAATAAGATTTCCTGGGCAATATGCACAGCATTGCCACTAAAATTTCGTCAGGAATACAATGCATTCTCTTTGTTGCAGGATTCTATTAACAAATCACAAGCAACAACTCTTACCAACACTAATTTATCTGAACATGCACGTCGCCGAAGCTACATCAAACCCCCAAAGTTGGGATTTGGAATCAGAATTAATGGGTACTTTTTCTACTCATAGTACAAAATATTTCAAATCGGTTTATTTTTTCATGATAAATATGATATAAATCAGATGTGCTGTTCCAAAAGAAACTAAGAAGATGTTTTAATAGTTGAAATTATTTTGAAACTGTGAGTAAATTATGTGATATGATATATAGTCTGAAACATAAAATATATTTTTTGACAAAATAAATGAATTGCAGAATTTTTAGGCTCGTAAATGTGGTCCATATTATGACTTTTTT
>JAYJMB010005724.1:0-11702 GCA_036873735.1 Pouteria campechiana
CAAACCTAGAATATGAAAGAACACACATGGAATTTGGACCCTAGATGTTTCTTTGACAAACCAATACTCATTCACTTAAACATCATAGATTACTAAACTAAAATCGATAATTAAATTTTTTATTAGATCCGAAGACTCAATAAACTCACTAACTAGGTCAAGCCTTATGAACACAAAATGGTCAATGATCCATGTCAGATGATCAAGATGATACATCAGATAATCAAATAATCAAAGGTTAATAAGTCAAACATGTCACATCAGAAAGTCGACATGTAAATCATGGTCAACATAAAATGGTTGGGTTATTACATTATGTATATAAACTTGTTCAACTGTCAATTGCTCCTTAGGTCGTTTCAATTATTTTTTGGATAGTTAAATTAGAAGAAATCACATCCATGATCTTTCAATCTAATCATGCTAGGTCGTAATTGACAACGATTATGTGCACGTTAGCCACACCCAATTAGGCATTATTAACGGGTACTCTATACTAGGTGAAAGCAAGGGAAGATTAAACAGGAAAAGAAAAAGGAAGTTTTAATTACGTTGACTCGACCAACAAAAGACATTGCCTGCATTTATGCCATGAAGTCACACATAACATTTGCAAAGAGCCTAGTGGAAGTCTCATAAAGAAACTAGCCTGAGGCTAGTTGGAATCTCTCATTTCATGGGAGATATATTGATCATTTCTACTTTCATTATTTATATGACTATGCAGCATCAACACAATTTTAAATTCATCAAATAGTTCATTACAACAAGTAACTTTGTTCATCAAAGCCCCCAAAGCCTATCCTCCTCCTCGATTTTAGATGCTTTTGCATGAAAGATGCGAAAAGCACCCCAATATTCAGAGCTGTTGATTGGGTTGTGAGGATGTCAACAAAATGGCCAAATTCATCGACAGTACTGAAAATCAAGTATCCCTATTCATCTATCATTATAAAATCTTAATAATTTGATCGTTCACCATCCACCTCACCTTACGTTGCGTTACATTGCCTGTGAGCCTCAGACCATGCTGATCCGCAGCGATAGCAAAACTCAAACCGGCACCTAAACACCCGAAGCAAACATTCAAATAGTTAGATTCCAGTGAAAACTCTGCCCAGTAGGTAGAGATGCTAAATAAATGAGAAGAACAATGAGGGTGATAAAGAACTTTTCCATGGTGAATACACATTTAAGATTAAGGCAACAATTTCTGAGCCTTAATAGACATCCAAGAATTTAGTTAGCCAGGAATGACTTTAGTTGCACCAAAATGCCGTCAAGTATAATGAAATTTTACACCAAATTAGACCAATTAACTGTGCACTTTCAGCAACTAAGTGCATCTTTTGTTGCTATTTCTATTAGGGCGGACTGCCCTTCACAGATAAGAGCCGCCTGATTTTTTTCCCGGGGGGTTGAGGGGTGGAGAGAGAGAGAGAGAGAGAGAGAGAGAGAGAGAGAGAGAGAGAGAGAGAGAGAGAGAGAGAGAGAGAGAGAGAGCACTAACCGGCAAACCATATGTAAACATCCCTCTGTCTTTTGCACATAGTACCTGCAGCTAGAACACCTCCTCCACCCTTCTGTCTTTGCCAGCTCCAACACCATCAGATCTTCTCTTCCCTTCTCATCCGGGTTCAATGCCAGATACTCCTCACACGTGACTCCTGAATGCCACGGCACCTTGCACTGCGCGCAAAACAATCTCCGGCAATTCGGGCACTCCGATTCTCTCACTGCTTCCCCTCCATCGTCGATAAGAAGAGCCGAACAGTCCTTGAAAGGGCAGTAAAACCTCTGTGACCCAAGAAGCATCGCCTCTGCCAGAGCTGCTCCCCACCTATCCATCACTTCCGCTGGGAGGAGTGGCTGGCAAAGGTAAGGAGCTAACAGCCCGTTACATGCCACAGTCGGACATCGCACCATTGCTATATTCTCTTGTATCTTTGCCGCTATGTGTTTGGTTATACAATCATTACAGTGCACATGGGAGCAGTCTTTGTTCTCGAACATCTCTTTCGCTGCTTTTTCTTCCATGCAAATCTCACAGAAACTCCTCGACGATTCGCCAGTTTCAGTTAAACCCAGCGTGTCTGACTTCGACGGAGTTGTCTCCACTTTCGAGGATGTTGCTATGGAAGCTTGAGCAGATGGGTGGGATTGAGAGGAGAGAATCGATGAGAAATTAACTTCTTGGAGCTGTAATTCCTCTGCAAAGTTCTCATCTGATGCTTCTCCACAAAAAAGATGCCGTAATTCTTCTGCAAAGTTCTCATCTGAAGCTTCACCACAGAAAAGATGCTGTAATTCTTCCGCAAAGTTCTCATCTGATGCTTCTCCACAGAAAAGAAGTGCGAAGAAATCATCTACATCTGGTAAGCTATTTGGGCTTGACGATCCTTCCATCTTTCCCGCAGAGAAAGCTTTGATGGGTGTCCTTGAGTTTTTATACGCGATTTAGATATCTTTTGAAAAGAGATTTGAATATATACCTTGGTTGGATTTTGCAGTCGTTATACTTTTTCTGTTGAGATGGTACGCTTTCTGTAGCAAAGCAACTTCTCAAATCTCAAGCAATCGCCTTTCTCATGGGTGGATAGTGCGTCTACATTAGCATTTTTGCTCTGGTTTGGCGTGTCTATGCTCTTCCTTAGGTGTCATAAATGTTCATTTTTATCACATTTATAAGATTGATAGATGAATCATGACACCAAAATCATGTCTACGCGGCAATGACTTGATGATATCTAGCCGTCTAATTTGGACGGCTCATATTTCTCTCCTCAATTTGTTTTGCCAAATAACATGTTCTTTAGTGATCTGATCAGTACTGGATTTTGCATTTCAGCAATTCATATAGGCTCCCACACGTTAAATGACCTGTATCAAGTCTCACGCACAAGATCCATTGCAGTGGTTGGAATTCTTTACGAACATCAGAGTTCATTGATGAGCTTTCGGGCTATAATTTTGGACAGTTAATTTCAGCCATCCCATGTCATTGAGTATTCGGCATGTTGGGCCATCTTGTAAGTTTCTCATCTATGAATTTTGAACCATCTAAAATGGAAAATTTTAGGTGGCTGCATAATTCTGGGTGCTTACGGTCGACCAGAGCGTCTATTTCTGCAATTGCAGACACTCTACAATCCACCAGACTGTGTGAAGATCGCTGCCACTGCAATGACATGTTATAGCATGAATTTTCTTTTGTTTTTATTTTCAGACGATCGTCAATGTTAGGATAAGTTGAAGGGCCAGGATTTTCTTGTATTCCATTTATATACTTGGTCCAAAACTAACAGTTTGGATGACAAGAATCACTTCAAGAACACCATAGAACAATTGTTAAAGGGGAAAGAAGATTGATGGAAATTAGGTGGGTTTTTTTAGCCTTTTGTCTTTGGAATAATGTGATGTGGAAAGGCGAGAAAATATTAGGGCTTTTTGCCTTCCATCGAGGTTAGGTCTCTTAATCAATGTACGGTCGATAATGCATCCTAGTTCATCATCGACTCACACAAGGCACAGCAAACATTTAGAGATAATCTAGAGCTCGACAACTCCCAACTCTTTAGGTGATTTTCATTTTTCTCCCGCTCCCAGGCAAAGACAATATTAATGTTCTGGATTGCAGAAATATGCATAATTGAGGATATTTATTGGGGTATTTATTGGGGTAACACCTGAAATCATTAGAACTAGCTGTAGAAGTGAGGGAGAAGGCATGAAAATTCCTTCGGTCCTCCCACTTGCTTAGGTCGCAAGAAAATCATAAAGATTTTACTCAATCATAAACCTCGACACATGAGAACGCATCTTGGCCTTACAAGTATGCAACGCAAATGTCTAAGGTCTTCATGATCTCGAATGTTTGAGATTGGCATGTATAGATCTTGGGAAATTCAAAATAAAATGATGTCAACAGTATATTGGATGATGTAGATATGTAAAGTAAATAAGGTTAAAATAAATTGAGGTAATAATTAAGAATATAAGCAAAGGTGAACAAATTTTAAAATATAATTAAAATATTCCTTAATTTCTTTCCTTTCCAATGAGGGCAACCAATCAGTTAGCACGGAGCATTTGAAATCTTGCTGTCTTGACTTGGCACTTGCCTGTGTATCTACACTTCTGAGCTGCCAAACCAGCCTCAAAATGTTGGGTCCAAGACAATCTCACAGAGTGGGCTGAAGACTCGCTACCCCTTCCTCCTAGCCTAACACACGCTTCTTAGAAAGTTTCGATCCAATCCTAACAAAACCGGGTTGATTCTGAGTTGAATTTAGGTTGACGATTGGAGTTAGAAAATGATGTTGATAATTTTGCTTATACTAATTTTTTATATATATATTTTAAAGTCATTTCGAATCACAACTAATTAAATCGACAAGCCAAATCCACTTTCAGTTTCTGAATTTCTCATCCTTTCTTCGCTGTTTCAAAACATTAATTTGCATATAAAATCTTTATTTTCCGAATTCTTCAATATTAGAAAATCTGATTGCTTTAACCTCGATCATCAACGTTCTTCATTGGTCCTCCATCTCATATTAGAGCACAGCGAGCATGAGCACTGGACCACCTACGTCCACATCCGTAGCAAAACTCGAATCCACGCCCAAACATCACATCGAAAAAAAAAATCCGATTAGAATTCTATTCCCAAGCCATGGATGTAAATATAGATAAGAACAATGCTTCATGTGAATCCATTAATGGTGTAAGAAAAGGAAGCGACAAACAGAACAGATTGCAATATGAATGTATGATACGGTAGGACTTCAGCGCTTTAGCCGCGAGAAAATGATTTGCTTAATGACAGTCCAAATTTCGTAGAATAAGAACTCAAACTTCTAATAGGAAATATGGGAGGGAAGGATATGCAAAGAACCATCTATCTCCTCCACATAGAAGTTGCAGGTCTTTGGGATAAATTACTCCTTTTGTGTTAACCAAACAGGTAATCACAAATTCCAATCAATACAACTAATCATCCAAAGAAATCAAATCCACGAACACATAAAAATTTTTATATGAAAAAACCCTTCGACAGGAAAAAATAATGGGACCTAGTGTTGGGGTATGGAAAATCAAATAACTGGATTGGAGGCCACGCAAGATATGCGACTAAATGCTTAATTCTGGCAACGCACAATAGAACATCCAATCTGCAGAAAGCCAAGTTGAAATTCAATGATGCAATCACGCTGGTTTGGTGTATTAATAATTAGGCTAGCATGACATTTGAAGATTAATTTACATGGCGTTGCAATGGAAAAATGTCAAAGGAAAATTTGGCGAGGACATGCGTGATCAGAGCCAACCCACAAGGAACCCACGTACTCTGAAACTGCTGGACGCACAGTGGCGTATTTCAGAAAATGGTTACCTTGCTGGATGCGTAATCGGCATGTTAATGCTTGATCCCGCTGCCTAGTAACGAAGCTTACAGCAAAACAAGAGGCAGCGAAGTGGCAATTCCAAGTCCTTGTTGGAAAGGAAATTACAAAAGGGACAATCTGAAAATTAGTCAACAATATTTCTCAAGCAATACAACTTAGAAGCATATATCTTTACTGAAAACAACATAGGCTATATAATGCCTTTATACAAACCACATCTCCTACTTTTGCTAACAACCTAATACATTATTCTCAACTACCTTGCCATGTGTCAAGTAGAGAAGACCAATTTCACATGAGTGGGGACACCTCACCACTTCTTGTTTGAATTAGTCCAACAATCCCCCTCTTAATTCAAGCAAGGGGTTGCATTCCTATAGAAGCCCACAGTTCACCAAATTTCTTTTTTGCCAAAGCCTTTGTAGGTTGCTCTTCAGTTTTACAGTATTGCACCTTTATCTCTTCTTTACCAACCAGCTCTCGAATAAAATGATAATGTGTCTCAATGTGCTTAGTTCTCCTTTGATGGACTGGATTCTTTGACAATACAATTGTGGAATTATTATCACAAAACATTGTTGTTCATTTCTCTTGTTTATGCTTCAAATCTTCCAATATTCTTCTCAACCATGTAGTATGACATGCAGTTATTGTGATTGCTACATATTCAGCTTCTATGCTTGATATGGCAGTGATTTGTTGTTTCTTTGACATCCATAAAATTGCTCCCAAACCAAGGCAAAGAATATAACTAGATGTGCTTTTCCTGTCATCTACACAACCATCCCAATCATTGTCAGTATAAGCAAAAAGTTCATTACTATCACCTTTTATATACCTAATATCATGCTTGGAAGTCTCTTGAATATATCTGAGAATTCTTTTGGTTGTACCCAGATGATGCTTACTTGTACTTTACATGAATCTAGAAATGAGACTAACGGCAAACATAATATCTGGCCTTGCATGTGTAAGATACATCAATCCTCCCACAATACTCCTGAAATATTTTTCATCAACTCTTTCAACACCATCGTGTAAAGAAAGCTTTTCATTTGAATTAAGAGGAGTCTGTGCTAGCTTGCACTCTACCATTCCAAATTTCTTTAATAAGTCCATGACATGTTTTCTCTGACCAATAAAAATACCATTTACATCCAGCACAATTTCTATTCCCAAAAAATAATGTAACAAGCCTAAATCAGTCATTTCAAAACTTGTCATCATTGACTCTTTAAACACTTTCAGCATTTTAAAAGAATTTCCAGTGTAAATCATGTCATCAACATATAAACACGCTACCAAAAATTCATTTCCATGAGTTTTGACATACAACGTGAGTTCACTAGCACTCTTTCGAAAACTATTATTAGTAAAATAAGTGTCGATTTTACTATATGAGGCCCTTGGTGCCTGCTTGAGCCCATAGAATGCCTTATGCAATTTATAAACTTTGTTCTCATGCCCATGTTTTATAAAACTTTTAGGCTGCTCAACATACACATTTTCAAGGAGGTCATCATTAAGAAATGAAGACTTCACATCCAACTGATAAACTAACCAACCATTATGTGTTGCCAAAGCCAAAATTAATCAAATAGTATCCAACCTTGCAACTGGAGCAAAAGTTTCAGAAAAATCAATACCTGGAACCTATGCATATCCTTTTACCACCAATCTTGCTTTGTACCTCTGCAAAGTACCATTTGTATTGAATTTGGATTTATAAACCCATTTGAGACCAATCACTTCCTTTCCAATTGGTAAATCTACCAAAGTCCATGTGTCATTCCTTTCTATTATAGTCATCTCTTCTTTCATTGCACTTACCCATTCTTCTTTTGTCACTGGATCTTCAAAACAAGTGGGTTCTATTGCAAAGAAAGCAAGTTCACATGACTCATAAATATCAGTAAGATTTCTTACCTTTCTAGGAGAAGAGTCTGCAGAAGAAGTTGGAGTAAACTTTGTAGATGAAGATGATGAAGTAGGTGGGCTTGATGTCTCAAAATTAGAATTTTCATCTCTCATTAAGTTGGGCAATACATCTTCATTTTCCCAATTCCAAGTATTATTTTCATTGAATATTACATCATGACTGATTACCAATCTTCTAGAAATTGGTTCATAAAGTCTATAGCCTTTTGTCTCATTGTTGAATCCGATAAAAATATACTTGGTACTTTTATCATCTAATTTTCTCCTTAATTCAAATGGAACAAGAGCATATGCAATGCAACCAAAAATTTTAAAGTGACTTACGTTAGGCTTTTGATTGCTCCACATTTCATAAGAGGTTTTTCCTTCAACTGAGTGAGTTGGCAAACAATTAATCACATGAACTGCCAATGACACAACTTCAGCCTAAAAATTTTTTGTAAGACTCTTATCCTTTAACATACTTTTTGCCACCTCCATAACTATTCTATTTTTGTGTTCTACAATGCCATTTTGCTGTTAAATTGCTTGAAAATTCCAAAAAACTTCAAACTTCTCCTTGAGAAAATAAACCCAAGTCATTCTTGAAAAGTTCATTCACAAATATAAGAAAATATCTGCTTCTATTCAATGAAGTTGTTTGCATGGGCCGACATAAATCGACATGAATAAGCATTTATGGCTTAGTAGCTCTCCACGATTTGCCAATTGGAAACTTGTTCTAATGATGTTTTCCAAAAATACATGCTTCTCAAATTTTGTTATCATATTTCACTATTGGAAAGCTCGATACCATATCCAATCTATGAAATTTAGATGCCCATATCTTCTATACCAAAGCATGGAATCATCATTTGAAGCACTAAATGCATTAATAGAAATTCTTGAAAATATGATGGGAAACATTTTGTTCTCTGTCATTCTTGCTGAATAAATCAAATCCTTACTTCTTTTGTTGTAAATCATGCATTCATCATTGTCAAACACAACATAATAACCTTTTTTATTGATTGACCCAGATTGAGAAGATTTTGAGCTAAAGCAGGCACAAACATAACATTATGAATAAATTTCTTACTAGATCTTGAAGTTATGATAATAGTCCCTTAACCACATACTTGCTCTTGACTATTGTTGTCCATTCTCACTTGTAACTTTATAGTCTCATCAATCTCAACAAAATAATTTTTGTTCTCAGTCATATGATTGTTGCACCCACTATCTAAATACCATATATCATCATATATATCAATATCAGTAGTCAAGCAGGCAATAAATAAATTATTTTCAAATATTTTCCTTTTTCTTCATGAAAGTTGACTTACTCTGTTCCCTTTGTAAAATAATTTTTCTTAATATGACCATATTTTTTGCAATAATAGCACCAAGGAATATTTCTGTCCTGATTAGCTTTATCTTTTACCAACACTCTCTATCCATGATTCATTTTACCACAATGAGAACAACCTGAAAAATTAACATTATTACCTTCATTTGTGTTTCTTTGCTAGCCATTAAATCTACCTTGTCCTCTACCTCGAAATGAATATCCTCGACCTCGACCCCTACCATTATTGCCTCTTGCAAATCTTTCTGAATTCTTCTTCACTTCTACTTTTGTCTGAAATGCATGCTCTAAGAAGGTTTTAGCTGCCCTGCTCAAACGCTGCTCATGTGCTTGGACAGATCCCATTAGTTCAACCAAAGTATAATTAGCTAAATCTTTAGATTCTTCTATTACAGCAACAACATGATCATATTTGGAAGGTAGGCTTCTTAGTATTTTTTCAATAATTTTTTGTTCTGTTAAATCATCCCCAAAAGATCTAATTTGGTTAACAAGAGAAGATACCTTTCCAAAAAATTCTTGAATTGAGTCAAAGGGCTTCATCATCAAATTCTCAAAATCTCAACGAAGTGCTTGTAATTTGATAGTAATAATTTTGTTTGAACCTTGATATTCCTCATGAAGCAAATCCCATGCTTCCTTTGATGTTGTGGCACCCATGATTCTAGAAAATATTGCTTCATCTATAGCTTGTTGTATCATAAATAATGCCTTGACATCTTTCTTTTACTTCTCTTTGAGCTCATTTCTTTGTTCTATAGTCAATTTTGGTGCCTGTTCTAGATTAGCAAGATCTACAAATCCATTCTTAACCAAATCCTATAGATCATATGATGCAAACAATGTCTTCATTTTAATGTGCCAAAATTGAAAATTAATACCTTTAAAAGAAGGAATATTCTGAGATAAACTTACTGAATTGTTGTTGTTTGCCATCATCTTTGAAAGACTCATTTGCAATACAATTTGGAGCTCTGATACCAAGAACGTTGGAAAGGAAATTAAAAAAGGGACAATCTGAAAATTACCCAATGATATTTCTCAAGCAACAAAACTTAGAAGCATATATTTGTCCTGAAAACGACATAGGCTATATAATGCCTTTATATAGACCACATCTCCTACTTTTGCTAACAGCCTAACACATTATTTTCAACTACCTTGTCATGTGTCAAGTAGAGAAGATTAATTCCGCATGAGTGGGGACACCCCATCACTTCTTGTTTGAATTAGTCTAACAGCCCTCCCCATCCATTGCGCAGGCAGCGATGTCCACCAAGAAAGGGTAGTGTAGCCAAGCTTCAGCAACTCGCGCAGTCAAAGCACTGCCTGATCCTGTACCAGATAGCCTAGGCAAAGACAAAATGCGGCAGAGAGGTTGCATAGTCAAAGGCAAATGCAGCAAGTCGCAGTGGAAATGCAAAATCAAGCATTCAATTCCCACATTGTTAACTAGCGTAGGCAATAGCAAGTTCAGATGCAGTGGAAAGTTTTTCCACATTGTGTTTATTGCTACAGCAGGAGAATTTATGGACGTCATGAAGCCAAATGTTGTAGCAAGCACGCAACTCATATCCACTACCAGGTCACGTAGCAGCTACTCATGCAAGTAACAAGGAAAGCGTTCTCCACGTGCAGTTGGAAGATGAGGAGAGGGAGGGTCATAGAAAGCGTTTTCCAGATCGGTGAAGTTCTCCAAATCGACGAAGAGGGAGAGTTGGGGGTTGGGGCGGGGGGCAAATTTTTTTTATCACCTCTCCAGTTCTGGAAGATGAGAAGCTAGGGGGAAAAGGGCCACAACTAAAATTTTTTAATTTTATTTGACCCTCTCCATGTGGCGTGCATGTGGACATTCACTGATCCAATGCAAAAATCCGTATGCATCTACCGCTCTTACTCGCAGCAGCCAAGCAACAGTCCAGATGACGCCCGCAGCATGCAGCATCCAATGGAGGTTTGGCAACCAGCACTTCTTGCAAACAATGCTTCACCAATTAAACATGCTTCATTGATTAAACAGCGTCGATCAGTGAGATGGCCTATTCAGGGTATGAATGGATATATTGGATGGTGTGTTCAGAGTGCAACCAATCAAAATCATCTTATTAATACATTGTATGAGTGACATTGCTCTACATATGCCAAGTTCATCAAGACCGTTTAGATGAAAACTGGTTGAAAGAACAAGGTTTGGTATCTTAATGCAGCATTCCGTATTAAAGTAAATTCAATGCATCAAGCAAATGGTAGCAACGAGAGCTCAATTTGGCAGCATGTCATGCGTTCCAAAAACCAGAATAGATCACGCATTTATGCATCAGAGAACTTCAAACAAATGGATCATGTGGATACCATGCCACATGCTGCAAATCATTTAAGGAAAAATGTACATTTCAATGCAATATTTCAAATTAAGAGTCCAATACGTTAACTGGAAAATTACTAGATTTTCAATGGACGGCGCAAAAAATTCAACACTATTTTAAACACCAAAATTCTAATGAAAATGGAGCTGTTGAAGTCCGAATTAAGCATAACAGGGACCACTCAAATAGCCACCGAAGCCAATGGAAATACAATCAAATGGCATGCATGATGTTGGAAAATTTTGGATAGATTTATGCATGGAAAATTCACGTGCAATTTGGTCATTTTTGACCAAATTATTAGTATTTTGGTAAAATGGTATTTCCAAATCACAATATTTTTTTGGAAAATACATTCCAAAATACTAAAGACAAAAGTGGGATAATTTGCAAGTTTTACTTCAAGGAGAAATGCTCTTTAACTCTGCTACCAAATAGCGGACGTGAAGAGAAAATCCATTTCATGGAGAAAGGCTCTTTGACTTCACTACTAACTAGCAAAGGTGAAGACAAAATTCCATTTCAAGGAGAAATATACTTTGACTCCACCACCAATTGGTGGTGGCAATTGGTGGTGGCAAAGACAAATTTTACTTTAAGAGAAGTGTTCTTTGACTCTATTACTAACTAGCGGAGGTGGAG
>JAYJMB010005727.1:0-10404 GCA_036873735.1 Pouteria campechiana
TCTGAGATAATATAATATTTAAATGCTACTGCTTTCCCGTCATCCATTAAAAGGGCATTGCTTAGGTGGATTGGATCTCACAAACAGCAATGTCGTTGTTATTCCTGTACATCTAGCTCTAGTTGATCATAGATGGGCCGCTGGCCTGTGCAACCTTGCACTAGGTGGGTTTACAAATGATAGTTCTTAGTTTCTAACATTGGACGTGGAGTAGTGTATTATACGTGATGTTTGGCGTATTAGAATAATGTAATCAAAGTAAGCGGCCATGCCTCAATGGGAAATGCTGTAAAATCCAAGGGGATGCCCCATTCTATTGATAGGAAGGCCAGGGCATAGAAATCCAACTGCCTGCTGTACGCCTTAACCTTTGACACAGCAATTCACTGGAATTAGAGACAACAAATCCACTGCAAAGAGAGTTCATGGATTTACCATGTACAGAATTTGTTCACCAGATCAAAATTCATGTGGGTGTTCCTTTTGTTTTAACATGAATCCTTTGTGCTTATTCTGATTCTTTTCTCCTGCGTCGGACCCACCAATAGCCACTATTACTTGTACTTGCCTGCTTGCCTGTTTAGGCCATGGTCGCGAGTATGTGGGAATTTGTACCATGTAGGAAGTCATATGTCATCCATCATTCATAAGCCACCAAAACAAGATTATGAAATCTTTGTACTGATTTCATGCTTTTCTATGATCACTGCAACAAAATAACATGCATCTGAAAAATTAGGATCGCACAGTCTTATCCTTTGGTTTTATCTGAAATTTTGAAGATATGATTATATGCTGATTCCCATGGTTCGTGTTATTTTACTCAATCATTTCCTTCGTTTCTCAACTTGTTATTTTTTCTCTATGCTACCTGCATTCCTCTTAACCTTGTATGTCTCTCGTCTCCCTCTTTAGTAACAATGCATCTCCATTGGTGTCTCGGTACTAGGATCTCAAGAGGGACAAGTTTCTTCTGAAAACAATTGTTTTTGCTTCAACCATGAAGAGTGCGAACAACGGCCTGCCAGTATCAAGACTACTAAAGGTTTCGTAGCCAAGGAGCCAGTTAAAGGGCATATGGCGAGTTCTACCTTTACATGATCCAAGACAGTTCTTTCTGTAGAGATCGAATAGAAGATACTCGTAGGAAAACACTAGTAGTTGTTAGCTATTTGCTTTTGGCAGTCATAGATGTCATTGGAGAATGTTTTTAATCTGTTGATTCAATTTTTGTTTTGGCAGGTTAATGTTGTGAAGGGTCTAAAGCTATATGAAGAGATTTTCACTGAGTCAGAGCTCACAAATCTGTCCAACTTCATTAGTGAACTCCGCCTTGCAGGAAGGAAGGGAGAGCTATCAGGTTAGCATGTCTTTGTCAGATAATCCCTTGCACTTGTCAGTTCTAGGTGACTATCTTCATCCAAATACTTACATTTGGTCCAACTGTGAATCGTATTGAATTGGAATTGCTTTTATCCATTACAAGAACAAAGACAAAAACAGGACTACTGGATTCACATTCAGCAACTGGTGGCTCAAATTGCACTCAAAATCATCCACTATCCATAGATTCGTGACCAGGGTGTCTTCATTGAATTTGAGCAGTATCACCCTTGGCTATTTTCTTGATATGAGATTGAATGATTTGGTGATTCTATTATGCATCCAAATGCACATTTTGGTAAATAAATGGACATGGTTTTCTGATGATTGATAACATTCATTTAACCATGAAGGATGCTTGTTTTCTACTACTGTCCCATTGCATCATTGGGTGGAGTATAAACATTTTGAGAGTACCATGGAATTGATTATGGTTGGCATATCAAGCACACTGTTAGCTGTCTACTTCATCTGGATTTTAGAGGATAGATTGTGAGCTGATATTTAGACCATATTGTGTGTTATTTTCCTGACGTCTGTTGTGTGGGTAATATCCAGGTGAAACATTTATGTTCTTCAACAAACAACTGAAAGGTAATAAGAGAGAGATAATTCAGCTTGGTGTTCCAATCTTTGGACCAGTAAAAGAGGACGCAACAAGTAAGTCTGGGCAAACAATTCTTGTGCTTGGTGGGACATGTTTGTTTGGACTCTGCAATTTGCTTTTGTATTGCACATGCAAAGGTTTTGTGCGTTCTCCTGTTGGGCTGTACCTTTGGGACTGGTGTGAATTACAGTGCTGATTGTAAATACATT
Organism: Pouteria campechiana; assembly: GCA_036873735.1. NCBI lineage: Eukaryota > Viridiplantae > Streptophyta > Magnoliopsida > Ericales > Sapotaceae > Pouteria > Pouteria campechiana. The sequence continues at coordinate 2,200 of JAYJMB010005727.1, forward strand.
TTTAGCTATGTACATGACAATTATTGTCAAAAAGAGAGCTCAGCAGGTTCAGTTATTAAGCTAAGGGAGTTCCACAGTATCCTCTGACATGTGAGAAATTCAACCACATTGTGGAGCAATGGATCTGTGGATACATGCTCATGCTCGTGGCAAGTCACAGAAACGTGTAGATGTGTTATCATTCATCTTAAACATCTCTGGATGTGCTTATGTTCTTGTGCCAACACCTGCTCTCGAATTACTCATGAAGGCCATTAAGCAGATTTTGGGGGAGCACATGGTTTATGCACAAATAACTTCATTGCTTCTTTCCTCAGGTGCTGGTTAAATGGCAGTTTTCCAGATCTCCAATTTATCTCTTTTAGAAGCCATAAAATGTTTGAGAAGCACATCTGGTATTTCTGCCTCATTCAGTAGACAGGATCCACATAGCTTCAAAACCGGCTTGTTTAGATGTTTGATCGGGGGCCATAAAAGAGACTTTCTTTGCCAGTGAGGTATTTGTCCAAATCACAAAATACTTCTGGCAGAAGTGGTTCACGTTACATTTGTACTGTACCTTGTGCATTGAAAGTGTTCACTTAAGTCATATTCATGCCCAAGATTATGATAATGAAGCAAAAATTTCTTCCCCCTTAGTCCAAAAGAAGTCTCCATTTCTAAGAATGCTTAAGTGCTCTTCCCTTTACTGCTGCTCCTGACTATCTGGGCAGTGACAATAGACATAATTCTGAATACCAATTCACGCATGTAGTTGGTTAGCGGCTTTGTATATCTGGTTCATTACCAAGGAACGGGGATGTGTACAGCTGGCAGATCCTAATATACCACTGTTTCTATCACAGCACATTTATGTTTTGACAAGATCTTTCAATCCTCATTTTGCAGGCCATATTGAATCAATCCCTTCAATACTTCAAGCTGCTGTAGATCACTTGGTTCAATGGCGTCTAATTCCAGAAAGTAGGAAACCAAACAGTTGTATTATCAGCTTCTTTGATGAGGTAATCTCTACTCTCGTTTTTTTTTTTCTTTTTTTGAGGAGTGAAGGCTCTTTACAACAGATTGTTTTTCTTCTCTCCTTGTTTGTCTTTTCGAGAAAGGATGTTTTGGCATACAATATATCCAGTTTTCAAATCTGAATGTTTAATTTCACTTCACATTACTGAAAATTTGATGTCATCATTGTTTTCAGGAGGAATACTCACAACCATATTTGAAACCACCGCACTTGGAGCAGCCTGTTTCTACTCTTCTCCTTGCAGAATCCACAATGGCTTTTGGCCGGATTCTTGTCAGTGATCATGATGGAAATTACAAAGGCCCACTCATGCTTACTCTTAAGAAAGGGTGCGTAGACCATCAGAGCCTTTTCTCCAACTGTTTTCCTTTCTCTTCCAAGCTAAAATCTGTGGGGATCCCCTTTGTATAGGCTAACATAAAAAGCAAGTCACTGAGAAAAGTGCAGCACACGTACGCTGAGTTTGAGACTTCAGTCGAGGAAAGTAATCAACGAGCATTTAATGCCATATTTCAAAACCTTGTCTGCACAACCATTTCAAAAAGGCTTTTCATGATTTGATTTCCTGGTGCACTGTCTCTCAATTTTGTCCTGGTGAAAGCACAGGTGGAACCCATCGCTAGAGGATAAAATGATTCCATAATTCTTTCATCAATCATGTACATGAAGTGTAGGGCTTCTGTAAGAGGTGCTTTGCCTCTTGTTTGACTATACAGCCTCTAAGGTCCAGTGTATCTAATCTAGCAGCAAACATGCCTGATGCAAAAGTGACCATACATTCAATTTCATCAGTTCAGGACATTTCACAGATGTTCGAAATTAATACATGCATTGAGCTCTATGATCCATGGTGGAAAATAATTTTACTACATATATCAGCTAATTGTCCTGTTTGAGTATTTACTGAGATCGAGGCATTTTGGGTTGGCAAAAAATCAAAAACAAAAAAGAGATGTACTCACAACTCGCAAGTGAATTCAAATGGTGTTTAATCTTTGCACATGATTGAATTTTGGAATGTCTTGCAGGTCGCTCTTGGTCATGCGAGGCAACAGTGCCGACATGGCAAGGCATGTGATATGCCCATCCTCAAACAAGAGGGTCAGCATAACATTTTCCAAGGTTCAGCCCACGACCAACCAAGCCCTCCAACAACCTCTTGTCCCTCCATCGACTACAGCCGTAACAATCTGGCAACAAGGAGGTCCCCAACCAGTCAAAGTGCCAAGCGGAGCTCTTGGCTACAAGGCAATGGAAATGGTCCCCAAATGGGGAGTCATCCGTGCCCCTTTGCTCATGTTAGCACCACCAAGGCCCATTGCCATGGCACCCAAGAGGATACCTCGTGGTGGAACGGGAGTGTTCTTACCTTGGACGGTTGGATCCAAGAAATCGATGAAGCATCTTCCGCCGCGTGTTCAACGTGGAAGGCTCCCATCTTTGCATTTGCCAACGGATGGAGAAGCAGTGGATCCCGCTCCGGATCCTGTTGTCACAATGTGAGTAGCTTTTTCCTTGCATCCAGTCGAGGGTTTGTCGACTGTACCTTTTTTTTTTTTTTTTGCGTGGATGGTCATCTTTATAGAGAATCGAGATAGCTAGAGCTGAACTTAAAAAAGAGCATGGAGTATGAGGATTTTCCCAGCAAAGTGTGGGATTTTGTATTAATCATGTTGAGTTTTCATTTAAAGTAGCTTCCTTTTTTGTTTCTTGTTTGTTTTTTCCCTTTGCTGCATGGTAAGTGGCGATTTTAGAACTGTTGAGTTATGTGAAGATATGAGAGTGGCTTGAATTGCGAGTGTTCTGTTTATGCAAGAGAAATTGGAAAGGCCGATGAGGTTTCATGGAAATGTCATGATAATTCTCCCTTGGATTTTGATGAATTGAGTATAAAGGTGTGGTATTCATGGACTTCTCAAGATAGCAAGGATGCTGAAATCTTCGAAGTGTATCAAGAGGATTCTTAGAAATCCTCTCTTGTATATCTAACGGACGGAAGCTTTTCTCCTTTTCTTTTCAAGAGATCATTTAGTGAGCTTCCACCAAGCAATACAACTCGATGCCTTGCAAGAAAGAACCATCCAACTCGCGGTGTCATGAGATTGCCCTTTTTGTTAAGCTTTGAAATGTATGCAAGTAGTAGGTAAATTTTTAAGGGTAAAGGAAAATTGAATTGGAAAGAGACTATGGAGAATATGAAAGAATGTGGAAGAGAACAAACCCTTTTCGGTACAATTCAGCAGGCAGCATGCGAAAGATAAATTTGGACATCAAATGAAGCCATCCGTGGCTATAAACAATTGTTGCTAAATCGAGGAGAGAAGAAAGTGAGAAAGCATTTTGCACTTTTCTCTTTGGTTGTCATCCCAAGTGAGGACTAGCTAAATGCATGGATATGGACGACCCTCAATGTATGTATGCTAGCAAATCTTCTATGCCTATCAGATCAGGAACGATGACTCAACTTGTCTTCCCTTAACATGATTGATCTACAAAGCTATCAAGAATTAGTTTTTTAGCCCCCTAACTAATTTTATTCCCTTCCCCTTCTCCACCCCCCCTAACCCCACCAGTGGTATCAGAGTAGGCTATTCTTGGTGTGATTCAGAACATTCAAGGCCCAGGGGTAATTTTCATTACCACTGTTAACACAGACTCTGAAATGGTTTTCTCAAGTAAATTATTTGAGTTATTATGTGCTTATTTTCAATGATTTAATTTGTTAAATTTAGTTTTCCAGTGATTCATTTATCACGATGATGACTTGAATAATTGCTATAATCAATCTGGTTATTTTGGATAAGTGCGAAGAGGCTATCATCCAACTATTTATTTGAGATATATGTGCATTCTCTAAAAAAATCGGTGTAAAGGGACTCTATATTATCATTTTTACTTTGATTGCTTTTGCAATGGCCAATCGAGTAAGTATTTTGGCTCAATTAACAAATGATTGAACTACCCAAATGTGAATAAAAGAGAATAATGCCTTATGCATTCTTATTTGCTGATTATATGAGTGTGCATAAAATAAAATGTTGGAATTGATTCATCAGTAAGAATGCACTTTTTTACTTGAGGTAGGAACATAAAATGACATCCAAATTAATTATTACTAAGCTTTAAAAAGGAAAGATTGATAGGAATAATTTTGATGACTTGCATGGATCAGTCATAACTCATAATATGAAATCAAAGTAATTAAGGGTGAGCCTGATATTCATAGTGGGATTTTAATTAATGAACTTAAGATAGCATAGTGAGAATATAAAAAGAGAAAAAGGTACAATAGAATAGCAAGAAACATTCCCCTTGGCACTATGCATAAGGAGTTAATTCCAACTTATAAAGTTCATTAAACTGCCAACTTATAAGAGGTTAATATCAAATTGTCTTTGCAAATTCAAATGATTCACACTTATCATTTCCATCAAACTTGTTAACTAGCATTACAATTACAAGTTACTACCTTGATGTGTCCCTAATTCTTAAAAAATTATAATGTCCCAATCTTGAGTTCCATAAATTTGCACCCTCCTACATGGAGTTTGGGAATTAATTTCACTGTGTAAAAAATGGTTAACTTTTCTTGGAAAAGATATAATTCTTCAAGTATCTTTTGTTATAATCTAACATCTGCCAGTAGTAAATATCACTTTATAGCCTTAACCTAGAGACTATTACACTAACATCAAATTCAAAGTTTTTCAGCTTTACATTTAAGTCCAATAAGGTAATGCTATCCTTACCTTCAATTTCTAGTAAGATGTTATCTCTAATTATAACACCCAATAAATCTACTGTCAACACCTTATCTATAAATAAATCGTCTCTCCATATATCATGTGATTGGATATACTAAGTCAATATATCACTCATTTACACTAAATGTTCATGTCTATATGGTGTATAAGGCTTCAACCTTATTTACATCATCCCCTTGGCATAATGTCCATAGAAGCCACAAATAGAGGACTAAACGCTCTTTTTAGGCACACTTATTGAATTTTCTTGATTGTTATTATAGTCACCATTGTTCTTTTGTGGTAAAAAGTATTGCTAATTTAATCATTGGTATTAATAATTTTGCCTCTACTTTGAGGTTGACCCTGCACATGTGAAAACAAACGCATCATTTACTTGTTTTCACTTTCTTTTCACATTGATTTTTCACCTTTTTCCTCTCCAAAAGCACCTTTTCTTACAGCAACATATTAAATGCACCACCTGTTGTTGTTGGAATGAGTAGAACATAGGAAAGAAAGGAAACGGAGAGAGCGTAAAGAAAAACTAGGGAGAAGGAAAGTAAGGAATACTCCTGTAACTTGGGAATTTAGGCTTCTTTACACCGGAAAGCTTTGTGACCAAGAAATTACATACAGTCGCCACCTAAACAATCTACTTTATACATGGCCTGTAACATCCCCATGTTATGAATCGCTTAGCGGACGAGCAATACAATTCACTTGTATTATGTGAGTGAAGCGAGACAGTCTTATGTTAGATTGCGGGGCGGATCCAAGGCAAGATTATGAGACGACTCTTAGGCAGGATTGTAAGGCTAATCTAAGGTGGGATCATGAGACGGTTCCAAGTGTAGTATCGTAGATGCGAATCATATGGAGTATTTGGGATGCATCAATAATGTATGTTACGGATCAAGAAGGATCGAGGCATCGACATTTATTGTTGGACGGATGCAACAAGGATGGTGCCAAGTGAGCTTGGTATGACCGGCAAACTAGGAAGACGCTGATTAGATGAGACAGCTTGAGTGGATGACTTTCCTAAGTTTTCAATTGGCATGTGATGATGTGGCAAAAACATTGACCTTTATAACACGTGTGACGCACATGTGATAAGGGCTTGAACTAAGTCCTTAGTGGTTGGAGCACTTCCTTGAAAAGGAGAGGACTTAGCCTACCTCTCCCATGAAGAGAAGGAGAGTGGGACATGTGTCTCTACATGAGGGAACTAGGGACATGTAACTTGAGGGTGAGCTAAAATGTGTCCTAGTTTATTAGGCTTTATGCACTACATAAACCCATGAGATCTTACTTGTAAGTGATTAGAAACTGAGTTGCAGGAACAAGTCTCATGGTGAAGGGTCATAGGCAAGTCTTGTATAGAGTATGTTGTGACATTGTTTCCTTAATGATAAGTTTGAGAAAACTTGGCTTTCTGTAAGTTGCTTATGTTGCTTTGTTTCCAATTCATTCTTTATTTCTTTTGGATTGGTTCTTGCATTTGTTATGCTTCTTGTGTTGAGTCAAGCTACTAAGGTGTTGGATCCTTAGGCCAATCTTGCAGTTCGGTACTATAGGATCCAATATCTTAGCAGCCTAACTTAACACAAGAAATGTAGCAAAGGCAAGAACTAATCCGAAAGAAATAAAGAATGAACTGAAAATAAAGTAACACAAGCAACTTACAAAAAATTAAGGTTTTCCAACCTTATCATTAAGGAAACAATGTCACAACATACATTGCCCACAACCCTTCACCACGAAACTTGTTCCTGCAACTTAGTTTCTAGTCCCTTATAAGTAAGATCCCATGAGTTTATATAGTACCTAAAGTTTAACAAACTAGGATACATGTTAGCTCACCCTCAAGCCACAACCTTAATTCCCTCATGTAGAGACACGTCTAGCACATGTCCTACATCTTAAGTGTCATGTGCCCCCTCTAGGACACATTTCCCACTCTCCTTTTCTTCATGGGAGAGGTGGGCTAAGTCCTCCCCTTTTCAAGGGAGTACTCCAACCACCAAGGACTTAGTCCAAGCCCTTGCCACATGTTGTAGAGGTCAACGTCACTGCCACATCGCTGTCATATCATCCCATGCTAATTGAAAACTTGGGAAAGTCATCCACTCGAGTTGTCCCATTTGATCAGCATTCTCCTAGTTTGTCGTTCGTACCAAGCTTAGTTGGCACCGTCCTTGCTACATTCGTCCTGCAATGAACCTCAATGCATCGATGCCTTGATCCCTCTTGATCCGCAATGTGCATTAGCAATGTTTTCCACATGTTCCATGTAATTCGCATCCACGATGCAACTTGCATCCACGATCCCAATCTTGGAACTGTTTTACGATCCTGCCTTAGATCAGCCCCACGATCCCACCTAGGAGTCGTCTCAAGATCTCGCATTGGATTTGCCCCGCGATCCAACATAAGGCCATCTCGCTTAACTTGAATAATACAAATGAATCACATTGCTCGTCCGCCAAGTGATCCGTAACACAGATGTAGCTTCTAAACTAAGCATCTACATAATTTACCTTCTTTACATTAAATACATGTTAATCAAACTACTAGGATAAAGCAATGGCATGGATGAAGATGGGAAGGGACAAAAATCATCTAGAAAACATTTTCCATCTTCCCGGCAGTATCTTCAAAGATAAGAGCTTCACCTTGCCACCAATGAATGCCTCCAAAAGAAAACACACACACCCCTGGAAAAGAACTGCAACACAAAGGAAATGGTTCCAATGATTTGCATACAAAGCAAATATTTCGAAGAAGTAGCCATACCATCTTGGGCGTTGTGAAGCTTGATAACCATTGACAACCAGTAGAACCACAATGCCTCAGCGGCTACCACAACCATTTAGCCAAAGAAAGCCACAAAAGCTGAATTGCAGGGATCAAGAAAGCATGCGGCTAAACAATAAGTGTAGGAAATCATTATAGAGACTTTCAAGGCCCTAAAATGCCCCTGAAAAAAAAAAACAAAAAAACAAAAAGCATCATAGGTTTGACCATAATCTCTAACTAATCCTTTTATAAATGGACAAGGTAATGCCATCCGAGCACCACTAATCCCCTCTTCATCCAGATCCATTATTCCTGCTAGCCCACCCACCTTTACCCAAGTAGACAGAAATCAGCCACACTCCCAACTGCAAACTGAAATTACACCTTTTTTTACACATCTTTCTTGTAACTTCACTAACTTGGTACTCATAAGAACCAAGGAAAACCTGAAATGCTCCATGTTAACATAATCTATGGTTGAAGAAAATTTAATTTCAAGGATGCCTGGTCTGAATATTTTCCTTCAAATTGGAGCCGCTTGGTCTGAATAATTTCCTTTAAGTTGGAGCCACGTAAGGCATCAGTTGATAGGATTTCTGCTATGGTTCAACTAGCAGAGATGTTTTAAATGTTGTCCAA
>JAYJMB010005729.1:0-11699 GCA_036873735.1 Pouteria campechiana
GATTCACTACAAAGGCGACCAATTCCAGTCATGTCATTTCCATTTGCATGTTTCTTCCTCATTATTTCTGTCCCTGATAAACATGTATTAATCTCAGAATCTCAGAACCATCAAAAGTTTTGGAAGATTTCGTAGTCATCAAAAGTTTTGGAGGAGTTCACCATTGTTAGAAGTATATCAGAAGTTCTAAAGGAATTCTGACATGGTTGAAAAGTGAGAAACTTAGAATTTCTAAAGTAATTTAACTATTAGAAGTTTATCAGTGACTTAGTTGTCTCATTTACACGTAAGAAGCTTAGAAAAAGCAGGATTAATTATTCTCTATTTAACTCAATGAATCATGCTTGGATGACTCAGCAAGTGACTCAGTTCTCTAATTTACCTATGAGAAGCTTAGGAAAAGCGGGACCAAGACTAGGTTTGACTTAGTGAATCATGCTTAGATGACTCAACAATGACTCAACTCTCTCTTACGCATCAGATACTTAGTAATAGTGGGACCAAGTTGACTGGATTTGATTGATTGAAGTGGTTTTGCTAAGGTTTGACTTGATGAGTCATAACTCATTAACTTAGTCCTAAACTTGGACAATTAGATGATTTGATGAGTGATGTTTTCCAATATCCCATGGCAAACCAGAAGTGGGCATTCTTTACTTTAAGCCTATGAGAGACCACAGAGACAAGTTGCATAAATTAAGCCTAATTATACTTTAAGTTAATTAAATTTAATCATGATTAGAACTAATAATAGTAATTTATGCTAATGAGAGCCCCTAATTAGTTTAAGACAGTGAGAAGGGTACATTTCATCATCTCCCTAATCCTATAAGTTATTTTCCAAAGCAACTATGCCATTTACAAGGTTTAATTAGTATTTTTAACAAGTTTTAATGCATTTTAATTATCCAAAATTGCATTCTCTAAGTTGTCCATTATAATCATGTGAGACCCACCATTACCACAATATGGGTGGGACCAATGTGTGTGCCTTAGTGGAACATGGCAAAGTACCGTCTAGCACAAAGAGAAATTCCTAGTAGGCCAAAAGTAACTAGTGCTGGGGAAGGCACCTACCTCTATGAGAGTTCTCAAATCCTTCAGTCCAAAGAGTTTGTATCTATAGAAAGAGAAATGAGGGGGTGTATTTGGAAAATTTGAGATTGAAAAATACTTCTATCTAGGGGCAATTTGGAAAATACTCCGATGATAACATTTGAGACTCCGGTGGCAACATTAGAGTCTAATGACGACATGTGGGACTCTGGTGGTGACATTGAAGTTCAATTATGACATTTGGGACTCATTGGAGTTTGCTGATCACATTTGTGACTCCGGTGATGACATTTGGGAGTCCGATGATGACATTTGGGACTCCACTATTGACATTTGGGAGTTTGTACACTACATTTGAGACTCTAGTTGCGACATTTGAGACACCAGTGGCAAATTTTGGGAGTTTGGTGATGACATTTGGACTTTGGTGGCAACATTGGAGTTTAGTGATGACATTTGGGACTCGAGTGATGACATTCTGGACTATAGTGGTGACAATGGAGTTCTTTGATGACATTTTGGGACCCATTGGATTTAGTTAACGACATTTAGGAGTCCGATGATGACATTTGAGACTCCCGTGATGACATTTGGAAGTCTGGTGACGACATCTAAACTTTGATGGTGAATTTGGGAGTTCAGTGATGACATTTAAGACTCTGGTGATGACATTTGAGACTCCAGTGGCAACATTGGAGACTCTTGTGGCGATAATGGAGTTTGGTGACGACATATGTGTTGATCCAAACCTCCTTTACTTGACTTGATTTTGATGATGAATATGATAAACCAACTGGTTTTGATGATGAGCAAAAATGTGTGAGTGAATGATTAAAGTACTAATAGTTACATTTCCAAGTTTGCAGTGATACATGTATAAATTATATTCAAGTAACTTCAGAAGAGTGGACAACATATTCAAGCTCATTTCAGCGACAAGATCCACCAATTAATATAAAAAGGAAGAAAATGTAAATGCTCAAAGGATAAGTGATCCTAAACTTAGAAGAGTATTTCGAACATACTGAGAATGAAGATTATATCACTCCACACGAAAAAGTTTAGAAGGCCTGAAGAATGAATATTGTAGATACAAGATCTAAGTCTGAAATAATTACTGAAGTATTTTAGACATATGATTCAAGCTTCCAAGGCCAAACTACAGTTGATGAATATGTTTTGAATCAAACAAGAGCTTCAAATTCACTCTAGAAGTGCTTCAGAGGTGTTGAAGCATGTTGATTTAATGAATAAAGTCGAATACCATAGTTCAAACATAAAAACATCTTCCAAATATGCTTCAGAAGGATAGCACACCATTTCAGACATTACGAAGCCATGTTCAGACGTGCTGAAGCATGAATTTGTGACAATGGAGATTTAACGTCACTTTGGACGGTCTGAAGTCATTACTTCAAACATACTAAAATAAGTCTATAACGCGTCACTAAGGCCTGAAATTACAAAAGTTTAGAAATGGCTAAGTCCTTAACTTCAGACATTATGAAGGCAAGCTTTGTTGGTGAGCTTGTGAAAACCAACAAGTGTTAGTGGAACCTAAGTAGAGCCAATAAGGCCAACTCAGAGAGTAGAGTAGGTACTAAGTTAGGCCAAACTACTATAAAAATATCATTGTCTGTGTACTATGTGATTTGTTCCATTTATTTTCAGCCCTATATTTTAATTTACCATAAATTACAAAAGCTCAATTCATCCCCCTCTTGAGATGCCATCTTAACAAGACCAACAATTTGGGACTCCGATGGTGACATTTGGGACTCTAATGGTGACATTTAAGAGTTCAGTGGTGACATGTGAGACTTTAATGATGATGTTTGGGACTTCAATGGTGACAATGGGGAGTTCAGTGATGACATTTGGGACTCCAGTGATGACATTTGGGACTCCATTAGCAACATTGGAGTTCAATGATGAGATTTGGGACTCATTGGAGTCTAGTGACGACATTTGGGAGTCCAATGATGGTATTTGAGATTTCAATGACAACATTGGAGACTCCGATGGCTACATTGGAGACTCCAATGGTGAAATTGGAGTCTGGTGATGACATTTGGGACTCCGGTGGCAACATTTGGGAGTTTGCTAACAACATTTGAGACTATAGTGACAACATTTGAGACTCTGGTAGTGACATTGGAGTCCCGTGACAACATTTGGGAGTTCGGTGACAACATTTGAGACTCCGATGGTGACATTGGAGTTTGATGATGACATTTGGGAGTCTGATGGGTAACGACGTTAGAGTCCGATGATGACTTTTGGGACTCCAGTTTGCACCATTTTCAGATCACTACACCATTGGCTTGCTTGCAATGCTGAGATGATTTGGAAAGTGCACTTCTTGACTGCAACATTCAAATGTAAGTAGAAAAGGGAAGACCACATTTTGCGAGGCCCACCATCAATTGCACTAATCTGCCTACTGAGTATTGCAAACATCCATGCATGGAAGCTGAAGAGCATAGATTTTGCATGCACCTTTCTTCACATCTCACGTATTTCCAATTTTCGCATTTATATATGATTTTACATTTAATAGTCATGGGAGCTAATTACATAGTGTTATACCTCTCATTCGTCTGCATTTATGGTGGGTCATGACTCTCCATTATTATCTTGTATTGGTCATGCTTTCGGTCCTAGAAGAGTCCACGAGTTTTCTAGCAACATGACTGAACTTCAAACCATTTGGGATGCCATTGCAATTGGCATTAATAGAATTGTAGCCTGGTCAGATTATGGATGAATTAATAAATACTATAAGATGCTTCAATGATTCTAGTCAATCAACCAATGTAGGTGGGACCAAAACCTTTGCATGTGGCTGACTTCAGTTGCCTTCTTATGTTTAAATATTTTCGATTGTCCACCTACATTGTTCGATGGAGAGTGCTCGAATGGTTGAGAAATCCACTAGCCACACTATTTTCCTTAGCTGCACAGATAATACAGTTTCCCATCCAGAATTCTTCAATTTCACGGTGTGGTCACTTGGTCGCATGAGTTGAAGACCTATTCAAAGGATGGAGTCCAAATCGAATGGGAATGCATGTCTCATGGGTTTGCGTTGGTGGAATGCAAGCTTACCTTGCATTGTTGAAACATGCGTGGTTGAGACGTGTAGTGGACAGTTTGTGACGAACCAGAATATGGGCTGCATTCTCTTCCATAGTGTGTTTCAGGCTTTCAGCCGCGCGGGTGGAGATATCCACTTCTTAATCGTGCAAGTGAGTCTCCATGCTTGGCCGGCTTCCCTCTCGTTGCACAGTGTAATCATGCCATTCTGACTGCATGAATCAGAGGCTTACTCCAACTGCGTTGCTTATTAGCAACTTCACCTGCGTTGCTTATTAGCAAGTTCACCTACGTGGGAAAAAGTATTACCTAGAAGATAACTTCATCCCATCTACATAGGAAAATGATTGTCCGTCGGGCAACATTTTCACGCCACACCACCTCCTGGACTACTCGGGCTTTAAATCTTATGCTTTAGCTGCTCAAGTAAAAACTCGGTCTGCTGGATATGAATTGCTCAACTACGCATTTCCAGTTGGTGGTCTTCCATGGCCAAAATAATCGCAAGTTTCCATGTTCCCTCTCCCACCATGATTAGATATTCACCAACACAGCAGGAAAACTAAAAATTCATGTATGCATACATGCACGTGTCATGCAACACTTTTGTTGAAATCACGGCTGGATGGAAGCTATGCACTAGTGGACACCTCATCTAGCTCTTATGAGGACATCTCTTCACATTGTGAGAAAACCGGTTGTCATCTAAACCATTGATCTGAATTTTTTTGCCATAGATTTTATCCAAACTCAACAATTGGACAATAATCAATGAACACACATGGGGAAGTCTTAACAAGTTTATTTCCTCCTTGATGTCTTAGAGAAAGGAAGCATAAGCATTCAAACACTCGCAAGCTTCTATAATCCAGTTGCTTGTGATATAACTTGGAGTATACGAACTACTTGTGTAAAACTTAAGATGACATCCTATTACTTAAATAGACAACTACAAGAAAAGCCTCAATCCATAAGAACAATGGCATATTAGCATGATAACATGGTTAAACTTGTCTCAACAATATGCCAACGTTTTCTCTTCTTTTCTCTCGACTGCCCAATTTTGCTCTGGGGTTCTAGGGCATGAAATTTACAATTGAATTCTACAATTGCCAATAAGATTAAGGAAATCAAAAGAGTTAAGCTCTCCACCTCCATCACACTTAAAAATTTTGATATTTCTGTCAAATTGGTTTTCTACTAATCTCCAAAACTTGAGAAAGCAAGAGTAAAATTCTGACTTTTTCTTTAAAGGGTACAACTAGGTGAACCTTGAGAAATCATTTGTAAATATAAAATAGAACATAAATACTTGATTCAAAGCAATGGGACCTAGTCCCCAGAGGTCGCAATGCACATTTTGTAAAGGATAATTAGAAACATTATTATTTAAGTTGAAGTGTTGTTTATAACTCTTTCCAAATTGGCAACTAGCATAGATAGAAGGCTTTGTTAGCCATTTAGTGACATCAATGACTTTGTTTTCCCTTTAACAAAGGCAAAATCTTTGCACTTAGATGTCCAAGGTGTTGGTGCCACAACAAATATGAGCTGCTTCCTTTTATTGCTGATAGAGCTTCTTGAAAACTTGAATCCAAGCATAGAGTTATCCTTGCTTATACTCCTTCCCTATTTTTCTCTTATTTTGATGCTTAATAAACAAATCAGATGATGCAAATTCAATAGTATAATAGTTGTCATTAGTAATCTTACTTATTGAAACTAAGTTCTTTTTCAATTTAAGAACAACAAGAACATCTTTTAAACTCAAACATCCAAGACTCTACCTTTCTATTTAAAGCCTCCTTGATTTCCTCTAGTACTTCTACCATGCCCAAGTTGCTAAGGAGTGCTTGATTGTATTCAATGTAGCTTTTCTCTTCTTTCTTTTGAGAAGTGAGAGTTTGCTTATACCCTTGAAGAGCAAGCATAAATTGGTTAAATGTAGGGTAAGGAGGTTTAGTTACCATAGCTGGATGGTAGCCTTCTTATTTTGCTCCTAGTCCATGAGCAAATTGGAAAACTTTATCAAGGTCAACAACTAGTTTCTTGATGGTTGCAAGATTATTACAGATTAATTTGATTTCTTTTATATAATCATCTAAGGATCATATTCCTTTCTTGATGGTCATCAACATGGTTTTCAAAAGACATTCCCTTTCAATAGTAGTTGGCAACAATTGTTCTTCCAATGAACTCCATACATCATAGGCAATGGCATCTTTTGCAACAGATGGTTAAGCTTCTTCTTTTATTGTATCAAGCAACTTTGAAATGAGATTTTCATCATTTGTTAACTGCAAGGTATAAGCTAGATTCACAATCCCATCTTACAGCAAGGGTTTTGATTTTTTACCCTTCTTTTCTAAATGATAAAGCACACTGAGACTGTGAGACAAATGAAGGATTTGTGATCGCCACATGAGATAGTTGTTGGAGCCTAGTTTCATTGATACCACATTGATGAAATGATTACATGGTAAGCTTGGGTTCTTCCATAACTAATCAACAAGAAAATGGAGGAACTCGTCAATATATGCTTATGAGTTTCACAACTCTGATACCATGAAGAACTTTATAATCTTTTGTATTTTTTTATTCTTAAGTGTATAAACCTAGATACAACGCATATATATATATACATACATACAAGAAAACGAAGATAAGAAATAGTAAGAGTATAGGTAGAATACTACATTAATTCCTTAATTACAGAGATAAGAATACTATGGTAACTCCTTTAGTCTAGGCATGAGTTGGTGAGAATGAAGAATCTATCTCTATATCATTGAAGAATCTATCTCTATATCCTTGATTAATTTTGTTTTTGTTTTTGTATCCTTGATTAATTTTGTTTCCTTATCAACTTAGATAGTTTGAAGGTTGGCAAGCATGTGGAAATTATTTAGAATGTAGTGGCAATGATCTTTCAACACTAGTGGAATTGAAGTTGCTAAGCATATGGCTTTTTTAAAGGCCAACTAGCATGTAATGCTTGAAGTTTAACAGCCTTTGAACTTCACTGGAGTGATGCAGGATTGTAGTTCACCAGCATCAAACTTATGGAAGCCATTAGAGCCAAATAGCCTTGGAAGCTGGTAGGTTTGGAGGCTTTTTTGATAATCTTGGTTGTTGCTAAATGTAGTTGTATGGTAATTATGTCATATTGCAAATTTAGTGTGACGAATGCAATAGTTGTTGAATTAGCAACATTGGATTGCAATCTAGAAATGTCATCACATCTAGTAGTTGTGGAATGTTGCATGAGCAACATTATGATCCTTAGATGGTTTAATGCTAACTGGGTAGGCAACTTTAGAAATTTTTGCATTCTAACTACCTTTGAATTTTAATTAGCATTTGGCCATCCACCCATGATCACTAGTGTTGGAGCTTGGCATGTTACTAAGTTGTCAATTTTGAGTGTTGTCGACTTCAAACTATGTGAAACCTACATGGATAGTATTCTTATTCCTGGCAACCTTGGATTCCAATTAGGAATGCTATCTAAATTGAATGTTGATGGGTTCAACAAATCTTGGAAACTTATTGGGTTATTTTATCATAGCCAACATTCGAAGCCTTTCATTTAATAATTTAGGAACCCTAGCTTTAGTTCAATAGATTAGATGTCCCAATAACAAGAAATTGTTCTATGTGAATGTAAATCTTAACAAATATATCACCTTGACATCAGATCAGAATGAGACCGCTGCACAAAGGATGGATTAATTGCCAAAATGGAAATCCCACATCTTATAAAACCTATGTTAAAAGCTAGATTTAATATCTCGGTAGTATCTAAAGGGATGAGTGTTAAATCTAGGTGTGTAGTTTTGATGACAACAAAACTTGTCTATGACTTAAGCTTAAGCTAATGAAGTTTTATTAAGTTTTTAAATGACAAAGGAACCCACAGAGGAAATAAGATGGGCCACAGAAGTCTATTATGTCCACTGGAACCATGATTATAGAGAACAGAAATGACAAAGAAATCCATAAAGGAAGCACCTAAGGTGATAAAGATATGTAACACTCTCTGTCCAATTGGGTGTTTTGAGTCATGTCGACAGAGGAAATATAAAATATCCATAGAGGCGATAAAGGTTTGTCCGTGTGAATATTATGAATTACATTGACAGAGGAATTTCATAATGTCCACATAGGAATCAACAGAGATTTGTTGAGATCTCTGTAATATTCATATTCTATAGAGGAAGTAACAAAGGAGACCATTGAGTTTTTCGAGTTGACTTACTCTAATAGAGGAATTAATAGAGGTCTATCATCCTAATAGTCAAATCATGTAGAATTTTAAAAAGGTGTTTATTGGCTATTTTTCAACAGTCTTCTTTCAAATAGTTGAGAACCTCTTTGAAACTTGTAAATATAAGTTCCATGAGCTAAAAATAGTGTATTCACAAGAAACCCAATAAGCTTCGAATTGCATTCACTCCACTTCACTTCAATGTTCAACTAGCTTCAAGTTAGATTAAATCCAACACAAGAGGAGTCTGAAGTACTTTATCTCCATTGAATATTCTTTACATTTAAACTATTTTAGTATACATATCAGCCTATTTAGAAATGTATCTTATAAATCTTTATTTAGGTTTTTTTGGGTTTTCCACTACTAGTGACGAGAGATACTTGTGTTATTGATGTGTTGTAGGAGTTTCTTGGTGAGCTCAGAGAAACTAGACGAGTTATTAAGAGTCCTTGGTGATCTCGATGAAACCAAGGGAGGTGTGATTATATAGTAAATAGTAAAATCCATGTTTAGGATACCTTGGAAAGAGAGTAAGAGCTGAGTTGGCCCAAACCACTATAATCCTTAAGTATTTATTATTGTGTATGCTTATATGCTTTCACTGTCATCCTTGAAGATCATCTGAATAGTCTTTCAAACCCTCTAAAGTTTGTCATGGTTTGAACTTCATTTCAGCATTACTCTTCAATTCATCTGAAGATGATTTTAGACATTTTGAAGTTTCTTTTTGCGCTAGCATTCATGATTACACCTCTTTCTTTCTTGTTCATCTTCTGAAGCTTCATTCTTTTCCTCTAAAGCTCTTCTGAAATTGATTTGAACCTTCCTTTGAAATTCAGAACACATTTATCAAAAACTCTTAAACTTCTTTTGAATTTGAATGTGTTCCTCTAAAATTTCCTCTGAAACTTTTTGAGTGCAAATTCTAAAGTTTTAAAACTTTGAAAGCTCCCCTAAAACTTTTCCACTTTAGTTTTGAATTCTTTTATGTATTCTAGAATTTGAAATCTTCTTCTTCTTAGTCACTTTCTGAAATGTATTATCTTGTTCTTCTTCTTCAGTTGTTTCTGCACTATGACATCTCAACAAACTTTCATCAGCTCCATTAATTAAGTTTTGTTATTATCAAAACTAAATGAGTGAAGCTAACACTGAGAACACCGCAAGTGATAGGGCAGGTGGTTGTGTGGCAGGTGAATGGCGCAGGTGACTGTGCTTTCGACCGCAGTCCTGCACTCGAAATTTCTGTACTTTGCCACTTTGTGAGCCTTGACATTTTATATGTATATTTAATTATGTATTTATTAATCAACAAAATATGAGTAGTCATATTGTATTTTCATGACAGAGCATCCACAAATGTGTAGTAAATGATAGGCAATTTTAGAACTCTACATATAACTTTTTTTGAAATTATTTTTACTTGGGCTTATTGTATCCTCTCTTTTTAGAGGACTCCATATATTGCCATTTTCCATTCTAACATTATGAAAACACATGTTAGCTAAGTTGAAAAGAACATTTATTATCATATACACATGATGGTCGATAATTAACAACACATCAAGTTGATATATCAAGGACATAACTCTATGTTATACATAAATTATCGTTCATAGTTGTAATGACCCTCATGTGAATAGAGGGTTTGTTTTAATTGGGCATGGGTGGGCTGGAAGTGGCTACATGTAGTTGTATCATGATTTCAGCACATGGATGGTTGTTTCGGCATATGGTTTGCTTATAATGCGAGCGGCTACATCTCGTTTTCAAGAAAAGGGAAGAGAGATGATAAGGGCTAAAGAGTGGGAGAGGGGCAAAGGCATTGAGTGGTTCAGAGAAGCAAGATAGCATTCTTGGGTTACTACAGAAGATAAATTATTGTCGAACAAGAAGGGGGAGTTTTTTATTTCAAAAGTAAGTGGGTAAGATTTATTTATGTTTGACATGATTTTGGATGATCAAAACTATTAAATAATTATATTTTTATGATTTACACTAGCATAAGAATCAAAGAATCTATTATTGTGAAACCTATGTTAAAATAATGAAAGTTTTTTATCTATCAAAAACAAAATTTCAGCATTTTGTTTATGATTGTGGAATTATTAAATCCTCATGTTTGTGTTATAATGAAATTCATAGAATATGGATTCATTCCTATAATTTAGATTTTGGATTGGCAAAGTAAAGAAAAATATATATTTTTGGATGTCTAGTGGCTGGAAGCCATTAGACACCATCGCTGGAAAAGAGACGGCGACTGGGCCGACTGCTAGCTAGGCATAGTACCATTGGTTCTCAACCCACCCAGCAAGGCTGGCTTGGGCAAGCAAAAGCCCAAACTTAGCTGAATAGGCCTAGACAATCTAGGGGCAACGTATAGTAGTTGGAGGCCAGGCCCAATAAATGAGCCCAAACTCTGACAGTGATAAAAGCCTAACAAACCAAGCCCAGTGGCTAGGCCAGAGCAACAATGGTCGAAGCCCAATGCATTGACCAACCTAGCTAGGCGGGCGGCCTAGATGCTAGCCCAATGCTAATGGCCTAAGAAGGATCTACCAATGGTAGCCAAAGCACGGCGGCACTAATGGTGGTTTGCTGGTGTGGTAATGTAAACAAACAGGTAGGGATGATTTTGAGGATTTTGGAACCCACGATCTCTAATTTGGATAATCAAATAGTCAATTTTGAGGTATTTTGACATACTGGATCCATTCGAAGGGTTAGGTTGTCTAGATTATGGCCAGATCATAAGAATTGAAGGAATGACGATGAAGGGATGAAATTTACCTCCCTAGATCTATGGGATAAGAATTACCTCCCTTTAAGATGAGATTTATCTCCTTGGATTTGCGGGATGAGACTTACCTCCCTAGATTCATTACTATGATCCATCAAATGAGATAGGATATAATCTAAGATATCATGCCAAATGGATAGTATGTGCATTGGACCAAATCATTATATACTTAAGAGATTTGTTGCATGGTTGTATTGGTACATGATGTAGATTATCTTTGACAAATGTGCTAAGTACATCTAACCTACATTATAATTCACCCCTTGAATATTTTATTTTTCACAGGATACTACTCATGGGTGGCATTAGTTCATTGTATGGGGATAGATGATGCTAGCTGTCATTCCAAAGAATATTAAAGACATTTATGTCTTTGATTTTTATGAGACTTGTAATTGTGGCTGATGAGAATGCAAAATGTCATATTTTATTCTCCTAATACTTCATCTTTTGCACCTAATACTTCATCTTTTG